>JABFEA020000002.1:26668797-26683544 GCA_019775915.2 Cyphomyrus plagiostoma
AGAAATGCCCCCATCTTTTTTCCTTTTTCACTGCCCTATATCACGTGCAGGAATTTCAGTTACCGATCTCTTTTCTCCTGACTGTGTCAGCCTTCTGTTACTCTGTCGCTCATTTGCCCTCCTCCTCACCCCCCCCCCATTTATTCAACCCACCTCTTCTACCATGCCCCCCCGCCCCCCCTGCATCCTCTGTCACCAGGGCCCTGAGAGCAGCGAGAGGCCTGCGCCAGAGGAGCACGTCCAACTTCCCCTGCTGAGACCTCGTTTCACCCCAAGTGCGGCCTGGACTTGTTGCTATGGCAACGTCGGCCAACTTCTGCCCCAAGACGTACCTGGCCAGCAGCGGCCCCTAGCCATCCACCCATTCATGCTCCACCGCTCGCACCCTCCCCCGATCTCTCGGGGTGCTAGCTGAACACGCCGGAATCATTTGCAAAGTTGTTACAACAACAAGCACACATTGATCCGAAACCAGGAGCACAAATCACTTGTGGAACATCATCAACACTTCATTCAGCTGCTCTTAGCATCAATCCTATAATCGGTATGGTGCTTGGCAGGGACACTGGCAGGGATTCTGTGCCCCATAAAATTATACTGAGGATCCAGTGCAGAGTAATCCAGTTATTGCGCAAATTTTTCAGGGCCTGTCATTTGGGGGTGCTTGGAATCAGCCCAACTTTCCCCCTGGCTCTCGGTTGATCATCGTTTTTGCTAGTAATACATAACTGTATATTTTGAGGACGTGGTAGAAAGAAAAACTAATATAATCATAAATATGTGCTATAGGAATCGTCTCACACTGTCTGTAATAACAGCTTATTTAAATAATACATGCGAAAATGATCACACATGGTTCAAAATTTGAAATCTAAGATGACAAGTATTAATGAAATGAGCAGGTGAGTGAAAAGTTATATAAAAGATAATTCATAGATTGACAAGCACATTAAAGTTTTGAGCAAAAAGTGCACGGTGTTTTCAGGAAATGTGATTCTAAATCATTTTTATCTATAATTCCGCTATAAGCCTATAGAAATCTATGCATGCATCATCCACAGTATACATGGATCCCTCATTATAATATTTCAAATATATAATATGTTTCAAATAAAGGACTATCTAACCCAGTAATAGGTAACACAAATAACTACTGGTTCCTAATATCCTTTCAAGTTAATGTTGTTACTGTTATGTCCAAATGTGTCCAGCTTTCAGAAACACTTTTACATGCAGGTATATGTACTAGGAGTTTGGTTCTGGTTTCATCACCGCCGGCCTTTTGGACGTGCTGGAGTTCCTTCTGTGTCACTTTGGCCAGGTTTCCTCCGGCTCAGCAAGCTGCTCACCACCCCCATCCAGAGCACTGTCACTCTCACATGAATAATAATTTGCCGAAGACAATCTCGGCAGCAAGGAAGCGGCTATGCTGTTATTTTACACAGGCCAGAAGACCTAGCGATTTAGAGCAAGCGATTTAGTCATTAAACACCATTACTGAGGGCAAAAAAGAGCACTTCAGTAAGAGGATCGTCCGAACGACGGCGGCCTCTCACCTGACTGCTGATTAACGAAAGCTAGACAAAAATTGGGGAATGCAAAATTTTAAAAACTGGCACATCTAAGTATTTAAAAAGGCAATCTGTCAAAAAAGGTAGTTCACTTCATATTTATTAGAAACATATAGTTTAACTGGGAACATTTACATGGAACATTTTCTTATGAACAAAATGTATTTTTTGCTGCATTGAAGATAATGAATTACAATGTTTAAAGATGGCAAACACTTAGGATTTTGATGATGCTGTAATAACAGGTGATAGATTTTCTCATATCTAAACCCATCCATCCATCAATCTATCCATCACTACTTAACCAGCTCATAGTGGCCCTGGAGCCTATCCCAGGATTCATAGGGCACAAGGCAGGGGACACCCCAGACAGCTTATATTTATGTACACAATTGTGGTCATTTGGGTTTTGAAATAAGTATATAACAAAGTTATATCATACACCGTTAAGACGTTAAATGGAATATATTTCAAGCCATGAATGTTGTCATTACCCCCACATTACAAATGAGGGCAGCAAACCCACTGCAAAAGCAATTTTGAGCGTCTGTTCCAATTCAGCCGGCGTTCTGTCTGATCCCGACCAGGCCGGCGTGTCCCAAAGGAGCCCTGGATCGAGCCCGGTGGCTCTCACACAGCGAGGGTGCGCAGGAGGGCGGCTATTATCGCCGTGCGGCCTGGGCATAGATGAAGAGCAATGGGGCGAGTGAGGAGCCATAGCCGAGGGGACAGAGAGAGGGACGCTTCCTCTATGTGCTTCCGCTTTTTTCTCAGCTCCTTCTCGGTGTGCCGGGTGCTAATCGATTCGCCGCACGCTGAAAGACAGGCCAGACGAACACGGGCATGCACACAGAGACGCACCGTGTCCTGCTTCCCCTGCTACTTCCTCACAACCAAACCCACGCTGCCGCCGGCCCATGTGTTTCCCGGGGCTGGTGTCTTTTCTGCTCTATGTCTTCCCATACTGGGTGCCCCCCGTTGAACCATGAACAGTGGTTCATGAGACCAATGAAAAGATGTTTGACAGATCTCACCAGACAACTGGCACCGCCTTGGTCCTGCCCACTGGTCTCCTCGCTCTCTCAGATCATCACACCGCTTCTGAGTCCTACAGGAAGCCAAGCGTGAAGCCTCCACTGCCCTCACAGCGCCCCCTTCCAGGTCTACAAAAGCCCATCTGACGGTTCAGCAGACTGGATCAGTAAACCCCAGACTGGGGCAAGTCCAGTCAGGCCCGCCATCTCAAGCTGTCTTGCGCCTATGCGTGGGGGGGTGTCCATATGGGAGGGGGTGCACTCGGTTGAAGTCATTTTGTCCCAGGCCCAGGAGTAATGCATGATAGGTCTGGTCTTGTCACAGGTTCGAGGTGGAGTTAGAATGTAGGGGAATGAGATGTTGGAAGCGCGGGGGGGCAGCAACAAGCTGCATGCCCCCCCCGGAGCCGCTGCCGCCCCGCCTAGCGGCGGCACTGAGGCCCAGCAGGCTGCGAACCGCCGTGCGGTAACGAGTGGACATGGTGTTGTAGAGGATGGGGTTGATGGCTGCGCTGAGATAGAACAGCACAAAGGAGACAAGGTTGAAGTACTGACTGATGTAGTACATGTCTGGGCTGGAGCTCAGAGACATGGAGAAGAGGGTGCGGCCAACGTGGAAGGGCAGCCAGCAGAGGACGAAGGCCAGGACGATGACCGCTGAGCGAGGAAAGAGAGAGAGAGAGAGGGAGAGAGAGCGGAGGAGAGGGTCGCAGAGTCAGGCAGGCTAACCACGGGGGAGTGAGGAGGAGCACGTTGGAAAGGCAGTCATGAGAGAGGAGGAGGAGGAGGAGGAGGAGGGCGGAGTCGTCAAGTTGAACTATATGTTTCTATAAGCTCTCAAAGCAACAATGGAGCAAAATCTGCTTGTGTGCCCTCAGCCCTGCACAAATCTCCAAATTCATCCTCTACCCGGCCAGACCCACACCTCATCCGTCTGAAGCTCAGCCCTCTACCCAGCATCCTTCACTTCCTGCAAAATTTTATCACATCAGACTGTTTTCTAGCAGACTGATAATTTTACTTAATTAGCAGACGTTTATCCAATGTGACATGAGACTAAGAAGGGACCAGTGACGGGAGCACCTGGGGTTAACAGCCTTCCTAATGGGCCCAGTGGTGAAATGATTCTGTCAACCGTGGGAATTGAACCCTCTAACCCTATAACCCACACAGCCACACCCCACCCCTTCGTGTTTGTTTTTATCAGATTGTTTGGCTGCAATATATTGATTTTTTTTATTTCAAATTGCTACTTTTCAGCTCCACTTTGGGTGAGATGTGTCAGTATAGATACAGATGGTTAATAGGCTGAAGCTAGCCAACACATGCACACGGAAACTGCTATAAATGCCCAAGCTCTCTTCCCATAATCCTCTCTGCCTCTCCAGCCCCATCAGCCTGGTCTGCTTACCCAGCATCTTGACGGTCTGGCGGTTGGCTCTTTCCCGGTGGGCACAGTGCCGCCGGTGCCACAGCCTGCGGCCGATGAGTCCGTACAGGAGGCTGAGGCAGCAGACGGGCACCAGGAAGTACAAGTTGGACAGCCACATCATTGTACCCAAGAGGCCCGAGGCCTTGGCGTATTGGGTGCAGCGGCACTCGGTGCCGCCGCTGTCGTCCAGCTGCTCGACACCCACCAGCGCGAAGACGGGCCCGGCGCTCAGCAGCGCCACCATCCACAGCCCCCCGATAAGCGCCTTCACCTTGCCACGCGTCACCAGCACCTTAGCATGCAGTGGGAAGCACACAGCCAGATAACGTTCCACGCTCAGTGCCGTGATGTGTAGGATACTGGCGAAGGTGCAGCCCTCGCTCAGGAACTGGGACAGCTTGCAGATCACGTTGCCCAGCAGCCAGGGCTGGAAGTTCCACAGCTGGGAGCCAGCAGAGTGACAAGTGGAAGGTAGAGATGGAGAGATCATGTGGGAAAAGGGAGAGATGGAGAAAAGGTGGAGGAAATCTGGGTAAGCGTAGATCGAATAAGGCAGGAAAGTGGGAAATCAAGAAAATTGGCAAGGTTTATAGTTAATGGGATTGGCTTTACACTTAAAAAGGACAAAGAAGTATACAATATGAACGATCATCACTAGAGAACAATTTCCAGGATAAGATAAATAAAAAAAAAGCAAGAGGAAGTTACCTTGTAGAGGTCAATGGGCATGTGCAGTAATAGGGAGTTACCTAGTAGAGGTCAATGGGCATGTGCAGAAAGAGGGAGATACCTTGTAGAGGTCAATGGGCATGTGCAGAAAGAGGGAGTTAATGGATGTGTTCGACTTCATGCAGCTGCTTACAGCGCTGGCTTAAAACAATGCATTCTGGTCCTGATGCAATGCATCATGGTTAGATATTTTTCTCTGACTTCAGCCGGCACTGCAAAACGTCACCATGCATCACTATGTCACATGGTACAAAAACCTTGCAAGAGCAAGACACCTTAAAACAGATCGTGTGGCACCTCTCAGCCCGTTGCACAAACTGGAGCCGCCTCCGCTACGGCACAACTTTGCACTTATTGGCTGAAGATTTTAGTCACACACATGATGTTTGTATCCCTGTAAGTTCCGATGCAATATCTGCTATTTCTCCCAAAAAGCACATAAAGGAGCGAGAACTGGTTTTCAGTTAATTTACCTGGTAAAATGAAGTTTAAACAAATGACATAAATGCTGTAATAGTACACATAAGTTACTGATTTATTTACTTTTAGTTACTATAATGTTGCACTGCTTTGTTTAATAATTATCCTTCTAGCAGTGCTGCCAGTCAGATTTAGCAGACTACGAGTAGAAGTTGTCTGACTTGGCTGCAGTCAGTTTATACTTCACCTAAACCGTAGTCAAAGGCACCCACTTTGTAGAGGTCCATGGGCGTGTGCAGCAAGAGGGAGTTACCTTGTAGAGGTCAATGGGCGTGTGCAGCAAGAGGGAGTTACCTTGTAGAGGTCAATGGGCGTGTGCAGTAAGAGGGAGTTACCTTGTAGAGGTCAATGGGCATCAACAGCAGAATGATGATGTCAGAGAAAGCCATGCTGCAGAGATATATGTAGGTGGTGCTTCGCAAGTCCCGCCGGAGGCGCACCACCAGGACAGTCAGTGTGTTGCCCACCAGGCCCACCACCAACAGCAGGACGCATACCGCCGTCACCAGTACCAGTTCTGGAGAGCTGAAGAGGGGTTCCTGGTGATCGGTAAAGTGTGACAGCCCGTCTCTGTCCTTGTCGCTGTCATTTCCGCAGCCGTCCCAGCAGCCTGACACTGATACATTCAGACCCACTACAGGGTCCATCATCCCACCGTGGTTCCCCTCGCTTCCTTATTGGTGATTGGCCACCAATCCTAACTGAACTCTGTCCACACCAGAGAATGTGGCAATCTGCAAATGTAGATGTTTTCTATGGCATATAGATGTAACCAGCTTCAGCGATTGCTTTAACAATGACACATAAGCCATAACATGGTCACAGGCTGTGTCCGGATTCGATTCCAAACAGTCCTGCTGGGTCAAATGAGGAAGCCCAACCTCAGTCCCCAAGCACGAGGACGATGAGTCAGCTGACTGAAGCCGACCAATCAAGCTCTTGTTTTTGTTGAATCAGTCCGTCGTTGAGCTGAAGACAATATGGCAGGATTGAAAGGATGGCAATATCGGAGCAACATCATTAATCTAAACAGAAAAGAAGAATACAAACATTTGTATTTATATGCATTTTAACTTGCTAGCTATTTATCCATACGTACAACAAGCTGGGCTAGAAGATAAGTCACATTTGTGTTTAGTAAAAAAAATAATTTTCAGCCTGAGGGTATTTTAATATGAGACTATAAGGATTTCTCATTTTTAAGCACTGGTTTTCTGGAGTATAATTTTAAGTAACAGAAAAAGAAATCTTAAAAAGGAAAAATGCTTAAATCTTACTGGGATTTTCATTTCCTATCAAAATTCTGCAGTCTAAATTTGTTTTGGTCAACATAGATACTAATTTCCAGCGATGCCAGTTTCCTCCCATAAAAAAAAAACAACAATCCTTTTGGTGTATTCATGCCATTCAAAGGCCCCTGATCTAATTACGTTGTGCTTTAACTGCCGCTCATGTGAACCTAAAAGGGCACAATGTCCTGCCGCAGAGCATCCAGTCCAGGACATTCCCAACACACCCTATACTTCCCAAAATATAAGAGAAACTGCCAAAACCCTCAATGGAAAAGTTCCTGTAATACAGAATACAAGCTCTTGTGTTAATTACCTGTTTTTATAATTAGTACCTGCACACATTCGCCAAAAAAGGCAATGAAGCATCTTCCCTACATGAATTAATATGGAGTAGCTGCAGTAATATACTTTTCTTAAGGCATGCAACACTGTTGCCATGACCATCATCCGATCCAGGGTGCACCATCCTTTTGCCCTGTGCTGCCTGGGATAGGCTCCGGCCCCGCCCCTTACCCTCAGCAGGAAAAGCGACTGGAAGATGGATGGATGGATGTAATGCTGTGCTAAGGCACTTTGCTTATTAACAGACTATTTCCTGTTTGATCACCTTTTGATCTTAACCTTAGTCAAAAAATATGACAGTGGGGGTGTTATGTCTGAATGAATAGCTTTCCTTTACCCCTTTATGCCACACACATGTACGGTTGAACAAACAAACTCAAGATTGCGTTTCAATACTATTTAAAATCTCAAGTTGCCATAAAGTCTCATGGCATCTACAGTCAAACACGCACAATCAACTGACTGAATTTTCCTATATCAGATGCAGAAAATTTGTGCTTTATAGCAAATCCAGTTTGTATTCTAAGATTTCTAAAATATGCTGTTAGGATTGGCTTACAATTCACCAAGCCACTTACATTACAATTCAGTACAAAGCAAAAAAAAAAAAAAAAAAACACACAAAAATCCTACATAATAGGAATATAAAGTTGCAACATTAAACATAGCACCTTGGGGAATACTGACACCTTCAGACTGGACTTGTATGAAAAGATAGGGCCAACTAGAACACCTGTTAACCACACAAACCAAACTCATACCCTTACCTGATCTCCATGAGCTCCCGATGGTCCAAGGTGTTCGTGTTTCACCGAAAGTCATCTAAGATCAACCCTCACCTGTCCTCAAGATCAGAGAAGCCGAAGTGGCTGAGCGAACACGTACACTGGCCTTCACTCCGATCGCTCAGGCACCACCCACCCTGCCTGCCTCCCTCCCCCAGGATCAATGACATCTCACAGAGGGGAGGTGCCCAGTCCAGGGTCTTAATAACATTACCGGAGTTGTTCCACATACGATCGGGCAGCCCACAGCGGTGTCTCAGCTCAGGGGTCTGTGTGCGTCGCTCTGGCAGCGACCAGCATGTTAATCGCATACCGATGCTGCCGCCGTTTAACTTGGCCCCCCACCCTGACAAAAAAAAAAAAAAAACTACATCGAGCGAACAAACAGGGAAATCTGCACACGCGCACACACTTCTACCGTAACACACGCTACAACGAAATGTGGTGAATTCAAACCAAAAACTAAAAACTTATTTATTAAATACTTATGCACATGCTGATTTGGAGACAGCAGATATAACATTTCACAAATAATCTTCAAAAATAATGGTCACAAACGCAGACCGGAAGCTTCAGGGTAGATGTCACTGTCATCTGGCAGCACCGTGACCCTTGGGGAGCTGGTGGCTGCCAGCTCGATACGTCCAAGGGAGGTTCTCTGCGGGGAACACAGTGGTGGGCTGTGCACAGGAACCAAGCTCAAAAGCGGCGTTGGCCAGGCACCACAGAACCTCGGGGGAGTCCCTGTTGGTTTAGGGTGTCTGCATCAGCCCAGGAAGGGGGGGCAGGCAGTGCCTGGCAGAAGGTCAGTGAGGGCTGCGTGGAGATCTGTGCCAGTTAGGCCCAGCCACCCACCCCGTCCACTGTGCCCACTCAGACAAACAGCCCGGCCCATAACGACCCAGCGGCTCGTCCAGTTCATCGCCAGCTTCCGCAAGTCAGGATTCCCACTGTCTGTGCTTGCGGTACAGGTCAAAGGTCGCGTGGGAAGGGCGGGGCACAGGGCAAGGCCGCGGCAGCTTCAGCTCGTCCCCTGGGAGGAGTAGTGTCTCCCTGTAGAGCTCCCCAGGATTGTAGAAGGCCAGGAGGTCAGGGCCCTCTGCTGGACTGTCCTGGCACTGCGTGCCAAAGAGAAGCCCAGAAATCACAAACCTGCAGTGTTTACATTGACACTTTGTGATCAGATATCTTCATTGACCTGGGTGCAGGGTGTGATGGATCAGACCTTGTTGGAAGGGGCGGACGGGACCAGCTTCAGCCTATCGTGGAGAGCCTGGCTGATCAGCTGATCCTCTGGCACACTAATGCTGACGAGTTCTCGGTAGAGGTTCTGAGAGCGTGGGATGTTGACTCCTGCGTGACAAGGAGAGAGGAGTGACACACACGCAAACACATTGCCCCCCCAGTAAATAGCAGACTTCCTCTTGTTCCCCTGTGTGACCAGCATCTGCCCGATTTCATTATCGTTATTAACAAGCTTCCCGGACGGCCAGAAGACTGACGCCTTGAACAGCTGGACATTTCAATACTGACTAGAACCTTTCGTCTTGGCCAATCACCTCATGGATGTGAACCCACAACATGATGATGCTGAAAAGCTATCATGCTTGCTATTCTCCACTCATGGATAGCTCAGAGAGTGATCCCCCCTCCCTCCACAGTTTTCCAGCTCCCCAGCCCCTGACCCCCCATGTGAATCTCACCCCACCATCTTAACAAACCTCTAGTAGCTTGCACGCTAATGTTGCTTTTGGTGTACGCAGACGCCTTCAGGCGCTGCTGCACTGCCCTCCTGGAATCAAACTCCTCCTCTGCCAGGTCCTCCAGCTCCGCCTTCAAAGCCAGGGTGGTGTTGAGCTCCGGCCCCTGGCAGAGCTTTCCGCAACCTTCCTCCGCCAGTCTGCTGACAGAGACCCCTTCTGGGCCTATAAGCTTCTTGCCGCTCTTCCTCCCTGTACAAATGAGCTAGACCCGTCAACGGTTCTGATAAATGCGAGGGGCACAATAATTAAACGAGTCACATCAATAAGCCATTCGGCAGAGAGGTAACCATGTTTCAATAGGTGTTCATCAAAATAAACACTGTGCCACATAGCCGTACAGACCAACGGAGCAATTAATTTTGATGCGATTAAATGAAACAAACAGAATTAGCAACATGTGCTAGAATTTTAATTAGGGGTGGGGAGGAAATTTAAAAAAAAAAGCCTCATTGTGCTTTCTGCCAAAAAAAATAGCAGTGGTTAGAACAGGTAACAGGAAATATAATCAGCTATTTCAACACATCAGGTGTGAAAAATGCACGTGAGAAGACCCACGAGAGGCAAAAAGAAAAACCTGCAAATGGTTGAGAAATGAACACCGTTGTACTGCCTTGCCCCCTTGTTGCATATTATTTTCACTAAAACATAGAAATCGTAGCAATTTAAAGGCTAAGTGGTGTGAATGATTGTGTCCACAGCCACCAGAACACAGCACCGGCTGCAGTCAAACTGTGCCCTTGCAGCACATACAAGCTCTGCAACAGAGAGGAGTTAGTGGAATGCAGTACTGAGGGCGCTAGAGTCCAGCAAAGTGCAGTGATGATACGAGGACCATTAAGGCCACTGTATTTCAAAGGCCATGTGACTAGATGACTGGCCAGGCCCATAGTGGGAAGGGTGGCGACCTCAAAACCAGTGGTCAGTCTGCTCATTTGAGGCTTGTGGCTCAACAGGCAGGGAAAAACAGTTTTAATGTAAGCCCACCATTCAGCTCGTTGTGGTTCTTGGACCCGCGGGTGGTCTGAGTTGCCTCCTGCTGACTGCAGGGCTCAGTCACCGCGGTACAGACCACACGCTCCTGGGCTGGATTTCTGCTGAGTTTTATCACCGTCTCCTTCGACTTTGGGCTGATATTGAATCGCACCTGACGGGCAGAGTAGGCATGAGCAGATCATAAAACAGGCAGTTAGGTAAACAGGTATCATCACACCGCACATCTTTGGATACTGTGAGGAGAGGATGAAAACCCCACGCTCACAAAAGTCAGGTTAGGTTCAAACCCCAAGTCTGGGGGCAGGAGACAGCAGCAATAGTCTTAGGCACTTTATTTAACCTCTGAAGGTTTCATATGCGTATGAAAGTTTCAGTTATTCCTGTTTTCTGTTCTCAGTCACAGAGCAAGAAAATGTATGAGAACTCAAACAACTGACGAGATGTTCTGGAGAGTCAACATCGACTTGACAGCACCTACTATAGCTGCAAAGGGGTGGAAAATTTCCAACAACTTTCCATGGGAAGTTAAGCTGGGAAATTTTGGAAATATTGACATCTGTAGAACGAAGATCAGATACAGCAAACAAAGCAAACTGTATAAACAATAAGACATAGTATATTATTAATAAGCAGTGGGATTTGATACAGGTGTTTATTTTTGGGGTGTTTTTAAGCACACAAGTACTCACAAGCACTTGGTTACAAAATAATTTCATTATTAGGGCATCAAAATGTTTTTTTCCAACTACATTTAAGTTCCCTATTATAGGTTAACCTGCAATTTCGCAAATTTCCAGTTTTTTCCCCATATATCCCTGTTAATTCACATGGAAAGTTTCCGAAATTGAAAAGAATTTTGCAGCCCTAATCAATAACACGGTAATGTTTCTCCCGCCTGACTGACCTGCCTTTGTGGCCGCCCGCCTCCTTGCTTGCCCTGCTTCAGGATGCCAGCCTCAATACTCGGCTTCTCCGGGGTGAGGGTGACAGACAGATCCAGGTCGGGGTGAGTCGTGAGTCGACTGCAGCCAGCCGGGATAGGGGGTGCCTGAGGCATTTCCGGACAGTCCATGGGACTTGACTTCTCGGTCATCGTGGATCGCTAAAACCTGTGAGTTAATCACTATGAGCCGACCAATCACTTACAAAAATATACAAGAATTAACTTATCAATCAGGTACATAAATTCAGGTACTCTGAAATACATTTCTAAAAATCTGAGTCTAGTATCTCTTAGTTATGCAATTCATTTAACCAAATAATCAATTAAATGGCGACATTCAAAGCATTCGATTACTGTAACATGTACTAAGTACAGCAGAACTCATGCGTGTTAAACCCAAAGACTCATAACAGATGTACAGAGAACAATATATTATGAAAAACAAGTTACACAGTAGACAGTAAGCGGACACAACATGAGTATTGCTCGACTGTGTTCACCGCAATACTACAGCAAATTGCTTTCTTTCTCAAATTCGAACTTTCTAAACCTGCCGACTCACAATACAGGTGGCGTGTCGTTTCCCCCTAATCTTCGTGACCGTGAAAGAAACGGACATAAAAGACCGAAAAACTACATAAAATATATTATTTTGGAGTGACCCAGGTACCCAACAGTGGACTATGTGAACTTTCAAATCTCACCGTGAAATCAAAACCAGTAGTCTTATCAAACTATCTGAACTTGTTGCTATCTACCTACTACACTACACGCCATTTCAGTTAATAAAATGAACACATATGTATGTGGGTCTGGTAAGAGGCATCCCATATTTCGTTATTTTTCATATTTTAAGACTCCTCTCAAGGTTTGAAATTCCCTCCACCGGTTCCGCCGAATGCGCCATCTTTTTTCGATGACGGTTTGTAATTTCTATGGTTTCACTTCCGGTGTCTGACGTCAAGGCGTGACGAGTCAACCACCGAGTGTGCAAATTGACGGGATTTAGGCCTGGTGAACGAATATGTACGGTTATGCAACAGTACTTTCTCTTATTCCGTTGCATATAATTGATCTATATACGCATCAGAAAATCGACCAAACAAAAATAATTATAATTACAAAGTACTTATAATCTATTATCCTGGATTACTCATTGACAAATATACTGATGAAACAGAGCTAGTGTTTCAAACTGCGAGATGCAGACCAGTAGGCTAATTGACAACACCGTTTGGAATTTCTACGAAAGAATAAATCCACATTGATGTTTGGTCACATTTAAGAATAGTAGTTTATACTGTGTGTTTGCTGCATGTGAATCACAGTATAGCTCTGCGAGATAAAAGGAAAATTATGTAAAAATGCAGTGTATATGTAATATTGACACGTTAAGTGAGCGTGACCCTAAGTTAGGCCCAGTAAAAAAAATCATTAGTCTATCATCCCCGCCCGCGTGGCGAATTTACCCCGCATAGATTTTTTTTGTATGTTTTAAAAGTGTATTTTCCTGTGTAAATTCCACTGTCGGCGTTCACAAATTTCACAGGCAGACAATAGAAACCAATTGCCTCGCATGTATTCTTCCACCCCAGCTTACTTTCTTCTACCTTCCCTCCCGATCAGTACCGACCACTCATTCACTATAAAATAGAAATAAAAATAAAATAAAAATTCGCCCTCCCTCATCACTTGTTTCTGATGATAAACTAATGATTTTTTTACTGGGCCTTACTGATTCATTGTGGTGCAGTCAAAAAGAATATAAGAAATGAAACAAATACAATACTAGTATGTTGATTCATAGATTATAAATTTATTGATGCTGTTTTTCGTGTTCCTTATATACACATATATAGGTTTATTACAAGAGATTATATGTCATTCTCTGCAAAATATACATACATGCTTAAATAAAATCCCTTGAACAGTAATCAGGTACAGTATTTACTTGCATGTCTGTTCAACAGAAATGCAGATCAAAAGTTCAAAGTTGTTTGAAGAATAATACAGTCTGCTCCTTTTTGTTTAAATAAATTAATGGAAATATAAAATTATTGTTTTCTTTCCTGACCTTTCTTGAAGGCCTTGTACATATGTAATCCATTTTCTGTTATAAAATTCTCTGTTGTGGTCTTCAATTGCCCTTAACACTCAAAGAAAAGGGGTCTTTTTGCACATCGCTTTTAACTTTTCGTGACTAGTAAAATTTGGCACAGATTGTTCAAAACAAAACATCTCCTTACTGGTAGCTAAACTCTTCATAAAGATGTGCAGAGACACAATTCAGACATTTGGTCATAATCTTACAGTTATTATAGATAACTAGCCTGTTTGTTAATTAGGACACTATCACAAATATTGCCCCTCACTTACATGTAATAAATTTAAACATTTCACAGTTTGATGACTTCTAATTGTGATCAAAAAGGTCAGAGATTCACTCATCATTTGGTCTCATATCCTACACGATATGACAAAGACAACAGTGATATTGTGGATGTAATTTGTGTACTGGGATCAGACATGCTTCAGGTAGTAATTTACCACACAGGTTATCAAAACTGGCATATTTGAGATGAGTGGTGACTAACATGGAAAGGTTCAGACCAGCACCAGAGGTGGTGACCACAGGTCAAGATCCTCCTCTCCTTAGGATGTTTGTTGCCTCCATGAACAACATGGTTACTCAAAGGGGTGTGGTCTGGGGCACCAGGCCCTGTACTGCGCAGCTGTCGACACGGGGGGGGTGCTTTGCTTTGGTGCTCGGCGGGGGTGGCCAATCAGGATCCAGCAGCAGCTGTTGGGCGAGGCGCTGGTACCGGGCTCGAGGAGGCTCGGAGCTTTGGCAACAGCAACCACGGCTGGGCGATGGGATTCCATCCACTTCCATCTGATGTGAAAAATGCAGGTGGCCGACGTGAGAGCAGCAGTTCCTCGGGAGGGCTGCAAATAGGGCCACCTGCCGGAAGGATACTGGCAAAAACTTCCTTAAACGCTAATCATAATGACGAGCTGAACAGCAAATTACGTTAGCTGTAACCCCTGAAACAAGCCACATGCAGCATTTTCTAGGAGTGTGCCTTCAGGTGTGTTTTAAGCATTATTCCTTTTCTTTTTGTCTGCTTGGAATGCTACATCTGTCCATAGGCCCGCTAAGAGCATTAGCTGGTGACCTCTCCATAGGTGTGCTATGAATGTTAGCTGCTAAGCTGTCTTCATAGGCCTGCTGAGAGCATTAGCTGGTGACCTCTCCATAGGTGTGCTATGAGTGTTAGCTGCTAAGCTCTCTTCATAGGCCTGCTGAGAGCATTAGCTGGTCACCTCTCCATAGGTGTGCTATGAATGTTAGCTGCTAAGCTGTCTTCATAGGCCTGCTAAGA
>JABFEA020000002.1:26701570-26714074 GCA_019775915.2 Cyphomyrus plagiostoma
TGGGAGAGAATCCCCAAATTTTTTATATTCTTCAAAAAAAAACATCACTCAGACTCTGATCGTCGATAAAACATATACCGGTACATAAATATTTTTTTCTATGTGGCCCGGTGGTTGGGGACCTCTGCCATAGAGTATACATAAACGGCCAGAGACAGTGGGTGTGTCCAAAATTGCATATTTGTTTACTATGTAATAAGTGAAATATTGCAAAGTAAGCAGTATCTTGGAATCCTCAGTATAGACGAGACAGTAGTAACAGTACCCAGTTGACTTTACTGAACTGCGTTCAGCAAAAATTCCAAAATGTGCAGGCGATGGACGCTACGCTATTCATACATTTTACTATATTATATTATTACTATTTGAGGGTTGTGGTTTGTTGCTATTATTGTTAATTAACAGATTACTAACAAATGGATATAAAAAATCCCCATAAGGGGTGGAAAGGGATTTGGATGATTGTGAGGTGAAAACAGGACAGATAACATGATGGAGGAAGGATAGAGAGCGAGGGTGGTGCTCACCATCTCCTCTTCCTCCCCGCGGTTCACCAGCTGGAAGCCCACCTTCTCTATCTCCCTCCACCGCTCCTTCTCCATTCTCTCCACCTCTCTTTGCGGTGCACCTCCCTCCTATTCCAGCTCCACAGCCCTTGGGGAAACAGGAGGTGGCGTCACTCATGGGCGCTTTGGGCACGTGTCCACTGACCCAGAGTGACCTAGACTATCACGAGAAGTCTGCTCCTTTAGCGCCGCTCACCCTGGCACCCGGCGGAAAAAAAAGAACATTCTGGCAGAAGAACGTTCTAGTAAGATAAAGGTAAAGTAGCATCTGAATGAGCCTCTCACAGACACTACAAAGTATAGAAACCATCATCATATCATTGATGTTGGATTTAGGTTCTGTAGTGCAGTATGTGGCTTTAGAAACATTTTCAGAGCGCAGCGTTAATTTGGATAATATTTAAATTAAAGGTTAAGTTGTGTAGTAATATGATGCTAAATTGATGCTGATGTAAACACTACTGGAATCAAAATGAGCATCAGTTAAAGTCACTTTGTTTTCATTATTCTGATTATTTTTCTGTACATTGCTGTGTATGTGGAATACGCCTGAAGGTAAACCTATAATAAACAGCAGCATATTGTTATGCTACTAGATGGTGGCATGTCTGACCTCTTAGAGGAAGACAGAGGCAGGCAGGCGACTAAAAGAGAGGAAATCAGGATGAAGAGGTACAGAGACTTACCACGGTGCGCGCTACAATGTCAGCTGAACGGGCCTGGATCCACAGTCCAAACCCTGCTAGGACGGGTCAGCCTGAGCAGCAGCTGCCGAGAGAGGCAGACGGACGCGTGGGTTCAGGGTTCGAACATAAAACATATACGGCACAGGAGAGCTGCTCTGACAGGCCACAGAATCAGCAGATACATTTCCAGAAACTGCTTTGAAGGCAACTGTCATTGATCAAGTGGTTTTAACATTTGGCATAAACATCAGAGACTGATACTTGAGGTCTTGTACATTACCTATTGTCATTGTACATGTACAACAAGGCTATAGAATAGAATAGAATGTCCATCATAGTACACATTTGATATGATTTCCTGATGTTTGATGTTGTGTGACCTACAGTAACACCAAACTATCCTCTCCTCCATTGTACATTCGTTCTTGCTCTCCCTCTCTCTACTATTCAGCATCCCGTGCAACAATGGCATTCACGGTGTTCCTGAGAACACGCGCGACAATGAAAAACTTTAAACTTGCCTGGGACAATGCTGATGCAAGAGGTGTGATTGGCTAATGACCTCGTAAGATTTTGTCTATATGCACTGTCAACTGACACTGTGAGGTCATCAAAATTTGTGGAGGACATGGATAATGTTTTGAAATATCCAATATGTGCATCGATCAAGCCAGAAAAAGACAGTGATATCAGCAAGGAGACTGTCAATGTTGATTAGACCAGTATTTCCCAATTTGGTCCTCAGGGGCGAAAGCCGGGCCCTGTTTTTGCTCCCTCCCGGCAATCTATACAAGGGCAGGGCAACATTGGCACTGACCCCAGCTAAAAGCTGATTGGCTCCCAGAGTTCTCCTTTCCGTGTCACAAACCAATTTCAAACATATCATTGGCTAATGATTAGGCTGACACATCAGTATGAATTAAGGCCCCTCTTATGCCCGTCCACCATTAAAAAATCCAAAATTGCCCCCGAGTCTACAGCTCTGTGGACATTAGTCAAATAACATTGTAGACTGTATGCTCATTGACTTTGGCAGAGCATATAGGCTGTGGCTATTTCAGCCTGTTTAAGTGCGGTAACGAGTCTATGCCAGAGCTATGTGTCCTGGGATGGGAATGACGGAGCGTTTGAGTGATAAAGAGCACCAAGCTGGTTTAAGTAGGTGCCCATGGGAGGAGCACAGGAAGTGACATGTCACACAGACAAACAGCCCGTTACCGCTGACGAGGGTTCAGACATGCTGGAGAGTTTGCAGCAGACACCAGAAGCTGAGGCACCGGAACCCACATCGACTGTCCAGGGCATTGCTGAGTTCAGCTGGACAGCTCAGCAATCTTAAATCACACAGCCTGGCCACAAGGGGCCTTCCGGAAGCAGCTGTCCTGCACAATGGCTGCCCCGAAGACCCACACCCTGTCCTGTCACTCTGCATCACCCTCATCGACCAGCATGATGATTACATGCCAGTAGGCGTTGACCAATTTAAGAGGATGGATCAAACCGCATGAGGTCACACACTCCCCCAGGCTGTTCCCACAATGCATCTGTGTGTTTTAAAATGTATGTGTCTACAAGGACAGAAGTGGGTTTCTTATGTTTTAAGCACCACAACCAACCTCTGGCCCCATTTTCTGCCTGTGAACACTGGTAGAGGACGAGCTAGTTGCTAAGCTAACTATAGTGTCACAATAAAATGACCACATAGATCATTTCTCAGCCATACACACATACAAACACGCATCACATTCTCCCTGGAAAGCACATTTCCTCTATTCCATTAGTACTCTCCTTCTACCAATTACATACTAATTACCACATCTCAGTGTTCGCCTCTTAAGAGCCAATTCAACAAGGGCATAGGTCATAAAGCTCCCTACAAAAAACATAAATATCAGAGTTTTCAGAGACCAAAACGTGACCAGATTTCATGAGTTTTGCGACATGATGAAAATGTCACTGAGCCACGTACCTTAGGTTTGCCTAACAACTCACGGGTCAAACTTCACAGTTTCGGGATTCTGTGGGTTGCACCGTTTCACATTGACAAATACGAGTTGTGAATTAAATAATATTGCTAACTTGACCAATGTTACGCAACTCGCATCATTCTTAATCATGTGTAGTACTTTACGTATATATCGGAAGTCACAGACAAACGCTCCTAAATAAGAAATAACAAACATATGAATTCGTTAAGTGTTAAATCTATCTTTTATAATGTTATAGGCCAAATTACGAAAAAGTCAGTCATTAAAATGTAATATTAATATAATGGTCCGGTATGCCAACAATAGGCTACAATATTACTAGAAAACACACCTCTATTAGGAACTGGTTGATTGATTATTTAATACAGTTTTAATTTTTCTTTATCTTATTTCCATTATAAATTATGGGTTCCGTTAAAAAGCAAAAAAAAAAAAAAAAAAAAATACCGCGAGCAAATTAAACGCTTTTTCGGGTATGCAACACATATGTTGACACAGCAGGTTATGATACATGTACATTGCAGCAAAATTTACCCCCTCTGACGCCATTTTTTATTTGGAATCGTGAACAAACCGCATAAATTGTGATGCTACATTCATATAGCCCATTAAGGTACCCGTCTTGCATGCAAGATGCCGATATATTTACCCGGGTCTGGGTCAACATATCATCTCCTCTTTCCTGGGCTCTTAGTAGATATATCCTGGTACGAAAAAGAACTGGTTCACTGGGCTGCAAAGACTTCCAAGCAATTGCTTTTTGTGCTTTATTTGCTTTGCGCTCCGGTGGGGTGAAGGTGTCGCTTCTCCACGCGTTTCTGCTTCGCTCTCCTGAATCACGCAGGACCGCCGCTAGGAATGTGCGGATGACAGCTGACAGCGGAAGCGCCGGGCTCCCAGGCCCTGTTGGAGTTGTAGTTTTCTCGCCACATTTAGCACAGAATAGTCGTGAGGAAAATGTAGTTCAAAGCTTCTGAGGATCTGCGTGCATCAGCCGGTCTAAGCAGGAAAAGCGCGGCGCTGCGTGATGTAAGCGGCCGCAGCAAAACCTGGCTGTCTGGTCGGTGTAATGCGGCACTACAGGAGCAGACTGTAGTGCAAAAACTGCCTTATTACATCTCCGCTCATATAATAGCATTAGGTAGCACAGCTCCATCTCATATATCGCCCCAAATATCCTGTAACATTTACACAGGTTGTTAATACTTTGTATAAATGCAGCTTCTAAAGCTTGATGAGGTCAAAGCAGGGAACTGTTTCAAATGTTGCTAAAACCTTCGGTGGGGAAAAACGAGGCTTTCTCCTTCTGAAATCGCCGTGACACAAAATCACCCGTCAATTTGCCTTACTTGTGTTTCTTTGGACCGCGGGATGGAACTAGCATGAGCGCCACGTCAACTGTGTGGCGTGTAATGAAATTATAGTGTGTGCTGATGGTGTATTTATTACATGTACAACAGTTCTTAATGGCCTACTGTGTCATAGCAAAAGTCCTTACACACATCAACACAGCACGAAAATGAAATCTGGTGTATGTAGATCTGGTGGGAGTTCCATGAAGCAGGATTTCTCAGTTAGGTGGGTTAACTTAAGCTAGAAGTCGTGATTGTCCAATAGGAATGCTCCTTACCTAAACTCTATTACGTTACTTTACTAGGAAATCCTGCTTCATGGATCATCTCCCTGGAGAAATCACCGTTTAATAGTGCATTTGATGGGCCAAGAAGAAGGACAGGAAAGAACATTTAGTAAAAGTTATTTATTAGACCCTATTTTTCCTTTTGCAATTTGTACAGTTACAAACAATTAATACTTTGTACCCCATTTTAGAAAAGGATGTTTTTAAAATACTAATATCCTAGAAAAGAATTAAAAACACCCTCTGATGTAACAGTCTCAGAGAATCTTTAACCCCCTTTCACAATAAAACAAAAATGAATGCTTTTAAATCAAGTATGATGGCCCTGCTGAGGAAATCATGCAAGTACTGGACTTGTACCACTAGAGTTAATTATCTTGGTGTGTATGTGTTTTGTAAGGAAACCTGTTATGTTGTTCAAGATAGTCTCCACAAAACTCCCTGGGTCTTGACAGTAACACAGTCAGGGGTCTGCAGGTCCCTCAATAAAGCAACAGTCTTCGCCTCATGTATATATCAACCCAGGCTGGTTCCCGGTTCCCTCATGGGACCGGCCTGTTCTAGTCTAACCTCAGAGGAGTGAGTCCGTCCACCACCTCAGGCAAATAAGCCGACATGTTAAGATCACAAAAACACAATATTTCCACTCATCCCCTTTAATATCTCTATTCAGAGGGGAAAAAAACAGCTTTGGCACAGTGTAATCAATCACTGCCTGGCACAGTCTATTATTACACATTCAATTTCCCAGGCAGGTGGTTAAAAAAGCAAAAACAAACCGTGTCACAGATTTATGGGATTGTAGACAAAACTTTAAATACCCCAGTAAAGACTCAGCTGACTGGAATCTCGATGGTTCCACAGCATGTTAAGATTTTAAATAAATGTGAAATTAAAATGTGGTGTAAATAACAGGAGGCTCTTCGAGGGCAGACAGACGTCTCTTCAGGTCGCTGAAGTCAGGTTGGTGAAAATACAGTGACTATGGGGGGGGGGGGGGGGACACTGGGGTCCCTCTGGGCCTCGATTAGAGTTCCAACATGTGCCTCAGTAACGAAAAAATAGCCCTTTCTTTTAAGTTTAATGACTAAAAAGATGCAGTAAAATAACTAGTATGCAAAACCAAAAACCAAAGACATGCAATAAAAGCTGAAAAGCCACAGACACCTAACCAGGCTCCTTCTCTCCTAGCAGGAGACCAATAAATTAGCCAAAAAAGCAGCTTAAATTTTTACACTGCAAAGAATTCTTACCATTATCATCACCACCTGCGTTAATCATCATAATTAAAAGTTATCAAAGACGCTTCATATTTTACTCCGTATAATTAGAACTGAACGCTTCCTTCGAGATACGGAGTTTGTGTGTTAGTGTTACGGACATCTGCGCTCGTGTACCTGTGTGTCACTACACGTTTGTACCCATGTATTCCGCTGAGTTTTTAGTAGCCCCCCATGCTGTTATGTGTGTGGGCTAGGGCTGTTTTAGGAGGGCCTTAGCCCCCCCTAAAATGCTCTTCAGTCTCCTCGAAATAAATGCACACTATTTTATTTGTGTGTCCTCTTTCATTTTCTTTAAAACGAAAGGCTTTCCATAAATCTCTATTGACGCTCCAGGTGTGCATTTTCACTTGTGAACATGCACATTATGCTTGATAGTGTGAGTACATGTGTACCTCTGTTTGTGTGTGTGTGTGTGTGTGTGTGTGTGTGTGTGTGTAGGATACAGAGGGGTACCCCACTGCAGGGTTCCTGGCACTCAAGACTGCCAGTTAGACGGCTCCCCTTCCCCATCCTACCATGGTTATCCACACTTCCCACCTCCTGCTCTTGTAGTCCATCCTCCATTCATCTCCTTTCTTGTTTATTTCTCCCTCTGTAGCTTCACTGCATCTCAGCTGACTTGGTGTTTCGGTTTCCCATGATCCCCCATCGCTCTCCTGCCCTCCCGGCTCCCTCAGTCTCGCTCCTGAAGGGCCCGGAGGATATAGTTCTCCCTCTCCAGCTGCGCATTGCGCTCCGTCAGCTCCTTGATCTGTTCCCTCAGCACCTCCACCTCCTCCCGCACAGCCATCATCAGGTGGGTCTTCACCAGGTCCTGCAGCAACAGACGCCGTGGGCTTTAGGGATGCTTACGTTAAAGCCGCACCCTCGTGCCAGACAAGCCACGCCCACAACCCTGCCAGTCCCTGATCACGTCAGGCGTTCTCAAACTGACCCTGGGTGGCCACAGTGCATGCTGGCAATTGTTAAGGATGGCTAGATGATAATCGTTTTTTTTAATTGTTTATAATATTACAGTGTAGATGGTGGACCACAAACAAGCTATGGATCCTTTAGAGGAGTATAATACGTACGGCTGTGCAAATTGAAAAGATTTCCCATTTGTGAACAAATAATTTTAAAAGTCTTGCTCAGTTTAATTTTTAAAAATCAATAATTTAGTGCCATTGCTCAGTTGCTCAGAGACTAATATGATAAATATATGATAAAAATTGACAGTATTGAACTATGACTGGTTCTGTTCATGATAAAAAAAAAAACATAATAATCATTAAAGTTTGTCTTGCAAACACAAACATACCTCCAAATATCCTCAAGGTATAGTATTTTCACTATCGGTGTAGTGCAGAAAGCCTAATATTTGTGTTGTACAATACGATAAGTCAAATGAAAGTTCCATAAGTCAAATAAAAGGATCATTGACCTACATGGATAGCGGTTCCCTTGGAAAGGGTTTGAGAGTCTTGTCCTACATGGACAGCTGTTCCATTGGAAAGGGTCTGAGAGTCACTGGACTATTTGCACAGTGCTCTGATTATCAATGCCCCAGGAGACATTCAGAATGAACTGATAAAAACTGCCCAAGACAAGCTTCATACAAGCCCTACTACAAACACCAAGACATGTAAATGTCCCTCCCCGCTGTAAACATTCATGTGAAATGACACCTCTGTTTGTGCAGGGTCTGCCGTTTTCTCAGCTTCAGTGTGAAGACTGCGATATTTCACACATTTGTCTTAATAACTGTGCTTAAGAGATGTAGAAACTGCTGACGTCGTCCCTTACATTACTCAGCATGGTCTGTGCATAAAGACACTGTGTGGTGTAAACAGTACTCTGAGCATACACAGACAGCGTGTATAAACATGGTTAGCATGTAGGTATCGTGTTTATAAACACTCGGAGCAGACAGAGTGTGTGCCTGAACACAATTAACAAGTAGGTGCCGTGTTTATAAACACTTTGAGCATACAGACACTGAGTACATATACAGAGCGACTTGGTATACCAATATCTAGGTCTATACGCTCAAATTGCTTATATACTAAAGTGCATCACTGGTGTACAAGAGTGATAAATATAAGAATACGCTATACACACAGGCATACACACACAGGCATACACACACAGGCATACACACACAGGCATACACACACAGGCATACACACACAGGCATACACAGACGTTGTCTTACCATGGCTTGTTCAATCTTGTTGTCGATTGCAATCATGCTGTTGCTAGAGCCGCTGAAAAACACAAGACACAGAGAGGGACAGAGGGAGGTTTACAACCCAACAAAAACAGATAATGTGACAATTGCAGCATGTAAAAAAAAAAAAAAAAATCAAAATTATGACATCTGATATACGCTGTGGTTCATTAGCCAACATGAAAGACAAAATACAAAAATGAGCCATACTCATGGAATATTTGTGCAATACACTGCCACCGTGTGCATCATCTTTCATCAACCCACCCAGGGTTCTCCTTTCCAGGTAATCGCGGAACCTAGCCCTGCCTGTAGAAGCCAGTCCCTTGAAATCACAGGACTCAGTGAGAACAGCAGGACCAAGCTAACAGCGTAACTCCAAAAACACCCGAGTCATGCATACCCTGTGAAGGGGTGGACACATGCCACCCCCACCAAATTCTCTGGCAGCATCACTTACACACTCTCACCCTCTGGCAGCATCACTTAAACACTCTCACACACCAGCGTCAGGCTGCCACCATAATTTGTTTCGCACAAATCTGGTATTTTCCCTAAGAACAGCAGGTAGGGCCACCATGCATAATTCACAGACACAGGTCAAAATGACTTCATCTGGGCCCCTCCCACCTGGTCCCTCTCCTGTCCAGACCTCCCCCCACTTTCCCAGTCGTCTTGTCCTCCTGAGACTATGGGCCTGACAACATGGAATTAACTCTCTATGATTGCCAGAGTGACAACACAGGCAGCTGACAGTGTGTGGCTGAACCCTGGCAGGACCTCTCAATGACATAGCTGGGCCCCTGAAAAACATCTACCAAATGGACCCCCTTGACCAAATCAAAGCTACCATTATCCACTGTCATACACTCATGCCCCCCCCCCTTTCCCCCCTTAGCCCCTTGTTACCTATGAATGAATAGCAGCAGGGATAGAAAGGCCTTGTCAGAGTTCCGGGTCAAAGCCTTAGGTCCGAGTGTTGCCATTGGGCCCGCTAACATGGAGCATTGCATGTTCTGCTGGCTCAACGCATTGCTGAGGGATACATAATCTGCAGGTCTGCTTTCAGCCACGCAAGTGGCTGCCTTGACTGGATCACATTTGGGTGCAGAAGGGGACCAGCCAACTGAGGAAAGTGGATTCTCCTTGGCGGCAGATCTGGCTGAGCCAAGGGGGTTGGTTTTGCAGGGGTGGCGGGATACTGCTGCCTGTGGATCCTGCTCCTTGATCTGACTGTCCCAGCACTCATTCATGCCATCTGCTCCTTCGTGTCTCCGTGGTATTTGGTTGATGCCACTAGTTGCACCACTCACACTGTTCTTATTAGGGCTTGGAGCTTGAGTACCTCTGCTACTGTGGCCCAGAACCAGCCTCTGAGGATCGGAGCTACACTGTAATGAATCAACACTACTCAGTGTAGATGCAGTGCTGCAGGATCCCTGTGGTGCGATATGGATACTGCCATGGACGTTTGTGTTGGGTGGGTCTGCATCTACAATGTCTTGAACACATGTGATCTTGGCCTTTTCTGCCACCACCAATTCTCCAGCAGGCAGAGTTGGACATGCTAATGGGTCAAGAACCTTCAGAAGACTGAGTTTGGTAGGAGTCTGACTGCCAGCTATTTTGGGGTTAGAGTTTTGAAAGAATCCTTGAACTTTTGCAGAAACAGAAAAACTTGTATCAGAATCAGAACCATACAGAGTCTGTGTCTTTACGTTTGGGGGTGGATAGTTTTCAACAGTTGCATGACATTGTGCTTGCATATGATTCAGCCTAGGAGTGACCACGTACTTATATGGAGGTTGAAGAGTATCTGGTTCTATGGGTCCAGCACATAGGTTAGCCATAGGATAGCCTCTCCCAGCAATCAAGTTTGACCGGTGAGCTGAGGGGGGTTGATGCAACACTGGATCCAGAGGCTTGGGGACCAAGGCACAGGCACCCTTCCGTAGGACATGACTGTCAGTTCCCGGCTGGTTCTCCAGTCGGCACAATCCCATTGGCCTGGAATGAGGGCTGGTCCTAGAAGGGGGGGTAGTCATGAGTCTGGATGGACTTGCAGTCCTGCAGGAGGGGCCTGAGGTTAGCAGAGCTGGTTCTCTTCTCGTTTGAGGAAACTCAGCAGTACGATGAACACCGGGCCCTGACTGACGAGAAACACCATGAGAGCCTGCTGGCAGCCGAGCCGAGGAACTTGTGAGGCAGCACTGTTCCACTTTATCGGGGAAATCAGAGCCACCTCCTTCCCAGTACGCGATCTTGCCACACCTCTGGCGGCCATTGCGTCGGACTTCCACATGACTGCTTGGCCATGAATCTCTGATATTTTTCCGTAACTGGCTCTCCTTCTTTTGCTCTCGATTGCATGATTTCTCACTAGCCAGATGGAGTGAAACAGAAGAGGGGTGCCGAGCGCAGGGGGAACTAGACGTCGCAGGCTGCACCGCCAGGGCCCCCCCAAGAGAAGACTGGTCGGGGTGGGAGGAGCAGAGGGTCAGAGGTGGGAGTCGGACGGCAGAGGGAGAGAGGGAAGAGCCTGCTGCTTGTTTGAGGGTGGGGGAGGAAGGGGCAGAGGACGAGCGGGAGAGAGGTGAGGGAGAGATGGATGGGGAGGAAGAAGGTTTCACAAGAAGATGTCCAGTGGAGATACAATGGGTCAAAGTTGACTCAAGTTCACACTTAGGACTGTTGACTGTGGAGTCTTTATGAGCAAGGGATGAGGAAGAAGAGGGATGGATGGGTGTGGGCTGAGCCAGCCGGCGTGATTCGAACGTGGAGATGATCTTTTTCACGCTGACAAACATGCCTGCAAAGTGTTTCTCAAACGGATGTTCACGAGGAAGTTGCAAGCTACACTTCTCCTTCTCTTATCAGGGTGATCAGCTTACACAAGGTCCTCATTGAAACCTACCACTGTATAGAGCCATATTAACACAATCCCACTTTTATGTCAATAATAGCCAAAAATACTAATAGCTACAGCAGCTATCCTAAAACAATGAAATATATGAATTACATTATAAACATTAATATTACCACATATTAATGAAATATTCAACTATCATACTAAAACATACTAATCAAAATTTTATATTAAATATCTACTTTTTATATTGAGTATCAAGCTCCACCTTGATAAACCTGTTTACTCTGTAGAGCAGAGGCATTTTCCGTGGGGGATGACTGAAAGATTCTGCAAACCGCAGTTTCACAAACTAAATGCTTAATCACCTCAGCTCCCCTTGCTGGCAGTTTATTATAAACTAATTTTTGTGCGATTATTTATTTGTCATGGCTTTAACACTAGCCACACAACTCATACTGAGTACCGATCTAGAATTAGAGCAAGTGAATGAATCACATCAAGTACAACAAACAGAAAGGGGTAGAGAGAGAGACAGAGAGAGAGAGACAGAGGAAATAGTGGGAGGGTAAAAATCACAGGCCCTTTGGGTTAATGATGTTCTGCTATCTGCTAGCTCCCTGTGTGGGCGGAGAGCCAAAACACCAGCAACAGTTCTGGTACAATTTTATTGGTCTATAATCCAGCATTTGAGAAAGTCGATCCGTACGGAAACACTCACTGCCAGTAATCCCTGGAAGCCTATGATCTGTGCACCATTAATGTCTTCAGCGCATGTTTACAGTCGTGAGCTCATGCGCTATGTGGCTGCCAGACAGCATGCAGCTCATTCCGGTTCAAGCCGATAGGTCCATACAGACGGATTTCAGTCACAAGGGCGACGTTGGGTCACCTGGACTTGACCCCATAGAGGCACCACTGAGGCCAAACTGTAAAAAGTATCTGCAGAGGAGCTGTGATCAGGACCACTGATGCGCCACTGACTGACTGACTGACGCCGCGATACCGAAGCGGTTTGAATAATGAGGGTCGCTGTCGATCACGCCGCAGAGGAGTAATCAGAACTGGCAGGACGTTACCGATACAATCCGACCGCAGTGCTCCAATCCAGCCAGCCGGTCCTCTCACCAGAGTCTTCACTCCGTTGAGAAATTATCCGCACGTGTTGCTGCATCCATCTCCAACAACTCGGTGGGGGGGGGGGGGGCGGGGGGGGGGGGGGGGGGGGGGGGGGGGGGGGGGGGGGGGGGGGGGGGGGGGGGGGGGG
>JABFEA020000002.1:26719926-26739996 GCA_019775915.2 Cyphomyrus plagiostoma
AATAATAATAATAATAATAATAATAATGCGTTATGACCTCTTATAACTCAGTAATTTAACCTGGTGAATAGTAAGCAAAATCGTCTTTTCAAATTTCAACAACAGTTGCGTTTTTCCATTTGGAAATGACTGCTACAGCAACACTACGCACTGCTTTTGCGGTATAATGCTCCTGCACACTGTCCTGTACTGTAAACGGAAAAAAACACCCGACGGCGCATGACAGGACCTGTCTGGCAAATACTGGATTTTAACTACCTGGAAATGCTCGAACACATCACTTACAGCTCCACATTTACCCTGTATTACCCAAAAACAAGCAAAAATGACTTAATTTCCCTTGTACTTTCACGCGTACTTCCTCAGTCCGTGCCCCATCCCTGTCTCATAGGTAATTTCACTGTAAATCTAATTATAACAGGACGCAGCATAAACCAAACACATCAAGAATGTAAACATATACTTTTTTAAAAGTCCACAGATTATAGCCTATTGTACTTAAAACGGCCTCGGCATCGTTTAATCATCTACGACATCTGCGTACATAATACTGCCGCTTTTTAATTTTAAAGGAGCATAAAAGCCTTATTTAGGACTTCTGTTTACGACCGATCATTTAACTACAGCAGTATATTGCAATCATGCACAACTCTGCAGTCTAAATATATCCAACCGTCTTGAAGTGGGATACCGTGTGAAACGTGCCGAAACGTCCAACCTCTGGCCGCAGAAGATGCGAAGTGTGAGTAATTCCGCGGCTCGCACCGAAGTGGGCCTCGCTAAGTGGGGCTTAGCCGAGCCAGCTAGCGGCAGGACGTTTAAAGAGCGTGTCTGAGAGCTGCGCGGCTCCTGACGGGCTCCGGGATTGGCTCCGCTGTCACGCCGAAGGAGACGCGTGCATCCCGTCGTGCTCCCATGAGCTTTCCAGCAGCATTAGTGCTCCGCAGCTCCGCTCACCCAAGCTCAGAACTTTAAAGGCGTGCAATTTCCAAAAAGTTGTCCACGCTGAGCTTGACGCGAACGAGCGACGGGACGGGGATCCCGTAGAATATTCCGCATGTATCGCCTTCCTACTTTAGGGCTTGTCTCTAAATAGTACCTTTACCCCACACCCAATGTGCAAAAAAATGTTTCTCCCAGTTAACTACCTATACACAACGTGCTAACTGGCATCAGGCGCTTGAGAAAGACGTGCTTCATGTTTCTGTTGATGCTGAGCTCGTTCCCCCAGTTTTGCTCCCTTTTCCGTCCTCGCGGGGTCGATCCCTTCTTTGCTAATATTTGTACTGCTGGACTATGGTGGGGGGTCACACAGACTTCCATCTAACCATCTACATGTTTATTTTACTTTAGCTAACTGATGACAATTTTCCCAAGTCCGGAAGTTCCACCCCCGGTGTTGAACGTCATACAAATCATTTTAGGATCGGCAACTTTTTTTTAACCACTCTAACAACATAGAAGCGCGTCCTGGCTGCAGAACTCGCCCAGTAAGATTGTTCTAAGTTCTGCGGCGCACCATTTATGTGTTGTGTGTTTGCCTAAAGGGGTGGTTGGATTGACACGTTTTCGCAGGATTTATCGAACGCATAGTTCTGTGGATCCTAATCTCTTAAACTGGATAATTCCGCTTTTAACTAATGCAGAAGCTCGGCAGACAAGAAGAATTGTTCGGTGGTTTGTTTGACAACTGCGAAAACAGATATGGATTTAGTGTGATTAGTTTGCAAAGTTGCCTCTACATGTCGGCCCTCTGAGTGCTTGCATCCCTGGAACAGCAGAAAAAATATATGCTGTATACATGCACGCCAACCCTAAATAGCCTATAAAAGTGCACCGCAGTACATCTTGTAATGGTGTATGTAAAATAACATTAATATAACTTTGTAGTAGAGCAACAATTTCAAAAGCAGATTGTCAAAAGAGTTTAGCTTTCAATACAAAATGTTTACTTAGATCTAGATAAAACGGTCATTTTACAGAGATAGAGAATTATTGTACTTTATAGTAATGAAAAATTCTCGCTTGAGCTCCGCATTATACTTATCTTAGTGCAGGATGGATACAATACGCCCATTATCATTTTGGGAATTAACGATCTAAAGACTAGAGTGACATCTGTTGGCATGAACCGAGAAGCTGTAGCAAAACTAAAGGGTTACAAGAGCTGCTGTCCATTTTGGTTTTAAAAACCAAACACGGAAGAGCACTGAACGAACGAGTCGTAAAGTCGACAATAGCACGTCAGGTTCTCCCAGGAAAATTTTCATTTGAACCCTCAAGCGAAGCACATATTCAGGGTATAAGTCAAGTTCAGTATAATTAAGCCGCATAATATTGTTTGATGAACCGATTAAAGTATCACAATATGAACTGAAATACAATGCTGTGATATTATTTTCAGGGGACACATATAAATCGGTTTACTTTAAAGTTGCTTTTAGCTAGGCTTCACACATTCGAGGCTGATTTGCCTGCGCAGTCCATGCAGTTTAGGTAATTGTGCGTCAGTGCCCTGCGATGGACGGGGGCCAGTCTATGATGCATCCTATCCCTCTGTTACTGGGACAGGCTTTAACATAATCGGGAAATTTGAGACGATCCCATACAGCACAGGGCTGGAGTGCAGCCAGGATGGGATGCTGGCCCATCGCGGGCCACAGAACACATTCGTGCTCCATGGACAATTCAGAGACAGCGAATAGCCTAAATAAAAGGATTGTTGGGGGGAAATCGGATGACCGGGAGAACATGCAAACTGTACTCGCATACAGTAGAGGTTCCCCAGGCCTGCAGACCCACCCTGACGTCCACCTTTGGGTTTACGATGTTGTAATACTTGCCTCGAGCTTTTAGCGAAGCTACCGGTTCAGCTTTGCTACCCGAAGGTCACAGCGTGTATTCAATTTCTTATAAGCGGCATTGCCTTTATTACCAAATGAACTAAAAAAAAAAAAACATGCCCATGTACTAACTAAAATAAATAAGAAACGAAACTACATTCTGACTAGTTAACATACATACACAGTGAACGTTCTGTAATATGCCGCGAATAATTAGGCTACTTTTCAAAAAAGTTTTGTGTAAAAATAAATGCAAATCTTTTTCTTCTTCCATTATTTGTGACTACCATTCAGCGAGGACAGAGGTATCATATAACATAATTAGCTATTAATTTTAACTAGTAAACGTGCAGTAAGAAATAGTGAAATAGATTATTTGGATAGTTGATGGAAACGCTTATAAAGCTTTTCATGTCACAAATTATCCCCCAGAACAGCAACTACCAATGGACTTTGTGAGTCATTAAAAGGATGTCAATCATTAATTTAGACTACCGCAGTAACTTGTAGGAGAAGGATGACTTGACAGCGTCTAGAAGAAAAGCGACATCTAGGCTAATACATGAATGTTATAATACATACTACTGTTTCTCTGATTCTTCTATAATATGGTTTATCCGTGATCGGATATACAGCTCTCGCGTTTCTGTGGTTTATAAAGTTACCCGCGGCTTGGTTAGTGAAGGGGGCCTCGTCTGCTGTGGTCCCGGAGCAAAAGGGGCGTGTGCGTGGAGTAGTATTTGGTAAGTCGATTATTCCTTAATAGTGTACGCATTTAATTTCGGGTACCTTGGATGTATTTCGCATAATATAGTTGCTTACTGTATGTTGTAAATGAGTGATTCGATTCCATCCATCTTCCACCTACTTTTCCAACGCAGGGCAGGATTAATGAGTGAAAAGTGCTAATCACAAATACTATGAATCCTAATGTGTTGTAGCAACGGAGTTTATTTCATTTTCTGTGCTTAAACTGGAAACAGATACATTACAATTTCACACGAACCCCTAATTGAGTATGTTTTAATATGTGACGCTTAGCTTTTAACATAGTGCAGTGATTTTTACAGTTTCTTTTGCAGTTATAATTTATGTGTCTAGGTTATTTGTGTACTTGAGGAACTGGTTTTTACAATATAATTATCTCTCTTCGCTTGTATGGCAGTAATTAACCATTGCAGTATATCTGACTGACAGCCAGTGAAAGACACTGCTAGTAGTGGCTATTGCTACAACTTAAAACAGGATGAAATTAAACCTCACACACTAATATTCAGGGTTAAGGTACTATAAATACAAATTGAAACTGAGAAACATTAACTTGACTACAAACTGACCCTTAATATGTGAGTGACGTGACTTAGGACTGTTTAGCAGTAAATGAGGTCTCAGTACCAGTTTAGAATGACTAAAATAAATTTAATGACAATTTATGGTTACTAAAATGAGTGAACGGGTAGCGGGGCTACTTTACACCTCCAGGGTTTGTGTTTGTGGAGGTGGGCAATGCTGAGCTCCTGTTTATACTCTGGTTTCTCCCTACTGTCCAAAGACATGCAGTTTGACTGAATGACAGCTTTAAATCAGTCAGAGGGCATGGGCACTGTGATGAACTGGCATCCCTAGCTCTGTGTCCTATGAGATGACCCCCCCTCCCCCCCGACCCTGCCCATGGTAAAGATGGATATATACTAATATTTCAACGTGATTTGTTTGTCTTTAAACTCACATTTATACATCAAATGAGGTAGGTTGTTCATTTATACTTTATTTATTTAGCAAACACCTTCATGCAGAGTGAGGTCACTCCGACGACTTGGGGATTTGAACCAGTCACCTTCATCCACAGGCACCGCCTGTAAGCCGCAAGCCACACAGCTCCCTCACTGATGTTCCTCTCTTTCACAGCAGTGAGAAGCTGTAGCATCAGCTTTCATCGCTGGTCAGGTATCGCCTGCCATGGAGAGGATTGAGGTAGGGAGGGGGGGTGTGGCGTTTCGGAGGTAGTGCCCCCAGGTCCCCCCAGCACAGAAATCATGGCCTCTTAGAAGCTGGATCCTGAAAGATAAGACCCAAAGCTGCATTCGGGAAGGCGGCTCGAGTCCCTTTACCGCACAGCCCAGGGGCTAAAGAGCAAAATCTCTTGTATTTGACTTTTTACTGAAAGCTAAGTATAGAATCTAGTGTTTACCACCCTTTAAGCCAGTTCGCTAAGACTAAGTGGTTCCTCATCGATCGTTTCATTATAGCTCATCATGAAGTTACTGCTCTCTTAGTGCTGAAACATTGGTACCAAACAAACTAGCACTCACGCAAAAATAGCTGTATATTTGGTTGAACTAATTAAATTGCTTAACCAGTTGTAGTATCTAAGCAACCTTTAATTTTACCCCTTAATATATATGGACATTTTATTCTGAAGCTGTAGTTAAATGCTTAAACAGTTGTAGGACCTAAACCTTTTAGGTTGTATGCCCTTTTATCACTACGCCACCTGCTGTCTGAACGTAAGTCAGTAGCATAAGTGTATTTATAATTTTGAATGGCTCCTTGCCTCTCTGCCTTGTGCCCCCTTTTTTTTTCCTGCAGTTGTCTCCAGATATGAATCAGAGCCGTACTGGACTCTTGGGGCTTACTGGCCGCCCCCCACAGCTGAATAAGGACCAGGAGGAGAATCCCAAGACACCCCCTATCTCTCCAGTGTCTCCCCAACAAAATGGCTTCTCTCCAAATGACACTCCTACAAGATCGATGCGTACGTTGCTTCTGTTTGGTTACAGTGTTGCTTTATGGCCCATGTGTAATACTCAGTACTTCAACATAGATCTTTATGCTCCAAAATGAGCTTGGGGAAGTGTACACAGCCATTATAATTGTTGTTATTTTCTGGCAACATACTGTGCGTTCTTGGAAAAGGTCAGAGGTCAGAGTGACAAACTGGCATTGACATCAGACGGGTCACAGCTGGGACTCTGGTGCTGAGGACCTGCTTCTGTCTGTGCTTCGCTGTCCCCCGCAGTGCCTCTCTCCCTGGGGAGTCCCCAGCTGCTGGCTGAGCTGCAGCAGAGTGTCACCCGCTACGTTCCAGTGGAGGAGTCAGCCCAGCGCCCCAGCACGCCAACATCCCCCATCACCATGGTGACGGTTTCCCCTGGAAACAGGGCCCCGCCCACTGAGCCCCTGTCCCCTGTGTCAGGAGGTGAGTCCCTGATTGCTTCCATGAATCCAGCAGCCCTGTCTCCATGCCACACAGTACATTCTGTGCGGGAATTCTTTGTTAACGCCGGCCAGAGAGAGAGCTATAGTTCCTTGGAAAGAGGAGAATCCCAACCTCTAATGTGGATCTAAAACCACCTTCTATATTCTCCCTCAGTTGTTTACTGATATGGTGTATTAGCCTTGTCTCCTTCTGTGGCATGTGAATGTCAGTAGTGATTGTGTCCATCGCATCCCATGTGACCATCGTTCCTCAGAGAAGTATAGACGTCACAGTGCTCTGTATAGAATGAGAGGCTTTTCCCAGTGAAGTTTCATCACCCAGCCAAAGACACTGGCTTCACCTTGAGATCACACAGCCTTTACATCATCATTTCCACTGTCTATATGTTCGAAATCCTCTCTTTGCGTCCCTTGCGGCTTACACTAGAGTGGCTTACACTCTCTCTCACTCACCCTCTCACACTCTCCCTCTCTCTCTCTCCCCTCACCCTTCAGGAACACTCTCTCTCAGCAGTCCAGAGCTTATTCGAGAGCTGAAGCAGTCTCACCCCCTCAGACACGTCAAACCCCAGAGAGGTTTGACCACAGTGTTCTCTGGCAGAGGAAGGACGGTACAGTAGCTGCCACTAGGGGGAGTGGAGTAGAACTCAGGGTGGAGGGGCAAAGTCCTTCTGGAATTACTCTCTCATGGTAGTAGTGGACAGAGAAAATGTGCTTGTTAATATGCAAGCTGGAGATTTCTGCTAGTCAGGCAGAGATGCAGCAATGCTAATAGAGTTTCACGTCATTTCCTTTTCCTGACTGTCTCTTTTTACCCCCCAGACTCAAAGCCAGGTCTACACTTCAAGCCCTGTTGCCAATCCCACCCTCACCCCTCCACCAATGGCAGGGCAGAAGGAGGAGGCGGCCAAGTATTAGCCAATGGGATGCCAGAATAAGCTAACTCGTTAATATTTCCATTTTAAGCCAGTGATTGCTGCTGCCGTTGCAAGTTTATCAGTCTTCTTATAATAGAATTTCTTTATTTTGTTGCCACAGTTATGCTTTCGGTCCGGAATTTAAATTTACCAATGAATGTTTCACAAAGGTCAACATCACGTTTTCGTTGCTTTGGTTCTGGTTGAATTTAAGGAGCAGCATGTTGGTAACAGTCTCATCAATAAAAATGTCATCGAAACATTTAAAGCGCTCAATAATTGTTTTGTTTATAATTCCCAGCATTTTGTTGGAGCTGTTGTCATGGCAACTGAAAGTTGCACCACTTGTGGGTTGTAACTGCCACACTTCTGAGGTGTGCGTTCAGCAAACAAATTGGCGCACATTTACCGGCACGTGTAACCAGCCCAGCAATGTGGCCTGCAGTAGCAACCCTCCCCCCCCTAGGATGCTCTCTGGTGAGGGGGGGGGCGGCCTAGCCCCAGCGACACAGGCTTTAGTGCAGCGCTGGTCGTCCGTTGCTGAAGATCAGGCCTTTTACCAGAAGGTTTTAATTAGCCAGACTTGGGATGTGAGCTTCACCATGGGACGTGCAGCACTTAGGGGCGGCTTCCCGGCCGGAGCTTCCTGCCCGCTACAGCCGATGCCGGGCTGACTGGGCAGCGGCACGGATACCTGGGTAAAGGTGAGCCAAGGCTAAAAGGCCGCTGCTCTAGGGGTGGCCGTGGGGGGTCGCCTTAAGGCCCACGTGTGTCCACATATGTGTGCGATAAGATTACGTCCTTTGCTCTGTGTCCAGAGTGCAGGCTGTCTGACGCTGAAAAACCGGACACTCAGTGGATCCATTACACAAGGCAGAGAGAGAAAATACCTTTTTAATAGGGATGTTTGGCCGTTTTCACAAAATTAATTACCGTTCAGTGCATGCTCATTATATATGATGAAGAAACAAAATTCATTCCCAGCTATGTCCCATTAAAGTTACTACTCTTTTCATAAAAAACTTTTACAAAAAGTTTAAATGTAAGATTACAAAATACAGCAATCCTTAATCTCTAAAAAGGATCAGCGAAACACATAATCGTTTAGTCTGCATTTTGTTAATTTTCACATGATCCACAGCATTGATTTGGTTACATAAATCAAAGTATTTCATTCATCAAAGTCGTGTTTAAGCATTATCACTTTTATTGGACTTTCATTGTTTTTGTCTCAAATCTGATTATGTCGGGTAAAGCTACAGGAGAGCAGATCCAACCATAAGGTCTCGCTGAAAATGAGAGATCCACTGACCTCGCCGACACATAGAGGGTGATATTAATAACAAACTGCTAACCTTGATTGGCTGCTTTACCTGTGACTGATGCAAATATAGTTTCAAAGTGGGAGGAGGGAGTTTCTGAACCGCTTTTATGGAGACACCGAATGAAGAGATTATGAGCAGACAGCGACGTGAAGGGGGCGGAGAGAAAAGCTGGCAGAGAGCAGAATCAATAACTCAGAGGTCAGATGCACAGATTAAAAATCTAGGTGCAGCTTTTGTGAGCCGTATGAAGGTAAAAATCCACAGTGAAGAAGAAGAGACCAGAGAGACAGATGATTGGGGAATGCAGCTAAGCTAATGCGAGGATGATGAGGCTGGGCCTGGGGGGACCAGGACTGCACTGAGGAGGCGGGACGTGTGGACACTGCACCAGAAATGAGAAGGAGAGGCGCTTTATCTCTGGGAAGTCGCTTTAAAAGGCAGTATTTCCTCCTCACAGTCATCTTGGCTATTACATTCTACATCTGCACCTCATGGCTCCGTAAGTAGGCTTCTATCATGAGTATCCTTCAGAAATTCATACCCTTGATCGGTTAGTGTGCTTTGTGAATAAGTGTCAGAGTTGGGTAATTCCAGTCCAGAGAGTAAAAGTCCAGACCGGGATTTTGTTTCAACCAGCCAGTTGAGTGCTCTGTGACTGTGACTCTTTATGCTCAACTGGTTGACTGAAACAAAATCTTGTTCTGGACCTGAACTACCCAACTCTAATAAGTATCAATGATCTTTGGAAGTGCCATTTTTAAAATGACTACTCTTGTAAATGAGTATCCTTTGAAAATTGGTATTCTTTGCAAACCACTATCCTATACTTATCTTTAATGCTTTCTAAATAAGCTGCCTGTTTGAATAAGACTCCTTTGTAATTGTGTATCTTTTTACAGTAAAGAAAAGCCTTCTGAATGAGCCTTCCTCGTAATGTTAAGGGGCCAATGGCGTAGGAGAGAGTTTGATATTGGGGGGGGATTGGGGCAAGACTTAGTCATTTTATATGCAACAGTCTGTCTCTTTATTTGGGAGATGAAGAGAGCCCCTGCAGGGGGGTAATGGAGCAGCATGACGTGCCCCCCGCCCGTGTGCCTTTTCCTGATTGGACAGCAGGTCCGCAATCTGTGTCTGCGTGTCATATATCTGCATTTCCGACTCCTCGTGAGATTATTCGTGTGTGTGTGTCGGAGAGCTCACTCTCTCACTCACTCCCAAGCTCACTCGGCCCGCTCCACAATCACTCCAAAGGGCAGGTTTTCTGATGCCACAGTGCTTGCCATTCCCTTTACAATAAACCAACATAGATAAAAATGTTTCTAACCACGTACTTGTAAATGCTTAACCTTTGCATAACAGATGCTGACCTTTGTTCCTACGATGATTGATTCACCTCTGCAGTTACCCAAAAGGTATAGCAACTATCTCAGGGCTGCACGGGTGAAACTGTGTATCTGAAAAGTTCTGATTTCCTCTTCGGCAGAAGCTGCAGATTGTGTGTCGCCAAGGGGACCCTGTCTGAGTGGCCGCACTCCAGAAGGAGTGGTGAGGGTGAGGAAGCACCACAGTGTGGGGAATCTGGGCCGAAGACAGAGAGAGAGAAGCCGAACACTGACAGGGGAGGGAAGGACGAATGTCGGCGCAGGAGAGTGTGCTGTAGCGTTTCCATGTTCACCTTGCGCTTGTGCGGGTTTCCTCCAAAGCACTAAAACACGCTGCTGAACTTAAGTAACACCTCCCACCCACCCAGGAGGCATTGTGTCTATGGCAGGCTGTAGGCTCACCTTGACACTGCCAGTGTTGGAGAAGTTACTCACAAAACTAACCCATTACATCAGAGGTGGAAAGTTTTTGTCCAGAAAGTACAAATCCGGACCAAGCTTTTGTTTCAACCAACCAGTTAAGCAAAACAAAATCACATTCACAGAAGTGATGGAAGTGACAACATGCGCGCTCCCGTTTCTCTGCCGTCCGAGAAAGATCTCAGAGCAGCACAGAGGATCCCGAGGTCAGAATCCAAGTTGGCTGCGCCCTTTATCAGCAGAAGGGAAAGTTGTAGTTTTATACTTCTCATTTGTGGCTCATTAAATCGGTCGCACTCACTATACCGTCCAACTTATCTGTGGACACGTTGCTACGGAGTTTTATACGTGAAGCACAGCGCGTAATGTGTTATCAACTGATATTGGTAACAATTGCAATTAACCGGGCTAGAATTTGATTTCATGATTAGTCAGATTATTTGTCGGACTTATGGTAGTTTGGGCTAATTGTAAGTGAACAAAGATAAAGACCATTTAAACTGCAGTACCTTAAATCCGACAAGTTGTCTGGCTAAGAAAAAAATCTTGTTTTTTGATATGGGTCCATGGTATTGCACTTCTGTGGCAGATGGACTGCATCCAACTCATGTTCAAGTGCATATATATCCCCTTTTCTTGACTCTGCTCATGCAAAATGAAATGCGAGTAATATAGATTAAAAATGAATGATATTTAATTGTGATTAATCGAAATTAATCCACAGCAACCCTGTGATTAATCAGATTAAAATTTTTAATTGTTTGACAGCTCTAGTACTTTCTGGAACTGAACTTTCCACCTCTGTGCTGGATAATCAGGAAGTTGTAAACTCTATGGGGCGTGGTGTATGACTAAGTGAGATAGGTCTGTATTTGTGATTTGACTTGAATTTGAATTGATTCGAAGGTCGCCGGTTCAAATCCCAGCATCGGCAAAGTGCTGGGCCCTGAGCAAAGCTGTTAACCCCCATTTACCCAGGGATTATCTTACCCTGTTTTCTCAAAAAACATGTGCCTCTCTGGATAAAAGCACCTGCTCAATAAATATATTGAACACTAGTGTGTTTGAAAAAGGCCTTTAAATAAAATGTATATTTATTATTATTATCACATTTTGCCCAGTCTGCCTTCCCTCAAGATGCCAACAGCGGACTCAGTGATGACCTGGTGAGAGAATGTCCGGGTCAGATATTCCAGGTCTCACGGCTACTGACCCACCTGGGTGCAACACTGAGCCCCGACTCCGACATCCTGCTGCAGCCCTACCTGTCCTGCTGGGAAGAGCTCATCAAGTAAGGCCTCAAACGCCCTGGAAGTTTAAGACACTGAAGGAGAGAAACGATGCACTGCACTAAATACATCTGAATGGCGGCACTGACCACAGCCCTCCTCTTTCTGACCTCAGGTTTATGGGGTCTTTGGGTACTGTGGCGTCCTTCATCTCTCAGCAGGTCCGGGAAAAAGTCACAATAATCCGCGAGCTCGCTCAGCAAGATGCACAGATGCGAAGGGAGGGAGAGAATGGGCAACACTTACCGGGAGAGGCCAAAGGGAACTCATACCGATCCGTACGCTCCATGATTGAAGCAGAGCTGAGCCGCGGACTGGTTACCTTCCACACTCAAAGTCCTTCCGGCTGCCGCACCTTGCTCAGGCTCCACCGCGCCCTGCTGTGGCTCCAGCTCTTCCTCCAGAAGGTGGGCGAGGGCCCAGATGCCAGCGGTGAGCTGCCAAACCCGTCAGCCTTGTGCCGGGAAGCCTACCACCTCACCCTCGCCCACCACCACTCCTGGATTGCCCAGCGCGCGGCTGAGCTGGCTTTCATGGCCATGCCTGACCGGGAGGCGATGCTCCAGCTGGTGTGTGTGCACAGCCAGCAGGAGGCAGGCCGTGTCCTGGGCAGGGTGGCCCGGGCAATGGGGGAGGTGTACTCCAGGACCCAGAATGCGTTTGAGGAGCATGGCCTGCTCGACCTCCCTTAGAAGCCCTGTCGAAATCCAACATGAAAAGCACCTAGGATAGGAATGTAAATAACTACGGTATGTGTCTGCTGTGTTCCAGATCTATGCTGGGACTTGACAATGTCATCTTACGTTTCAATGAATGTGGACAGTACAAAAAATACAGAAATGACTGAGATGAGAAGCCACCTAAAATACTTATTATTTTATTAAAAATAAGTCATTGTTTTTTAATTGACAATAACAGTTACTGGAGAGTTGGATTGGCTTTGAACTGCTATTCAGATTGTATTAGTCACTACAAAAACGTTTTCTGTGTAGATCTTATTTATTTACGTTTTTATAGCACAGGATATTTTTAAGTAGTTCTTTCATCTGGGGTAACTTGTAGTACCCCTGTTTCTCCACTAGAGGCCTCAAAAGGGCTGACTCATAATGCTAGTGTTCATTACCACATCAAAGAGACATGTTTAAATTTAAATTCCACCCCATATTAAGGTTTTTAACTCTGAGCAGTAGCCCAGTGCCTAGTCAGCCATTTTGCCTTCAGTATTGGCTTCATCATTGTACTGTGCCTGTCTGTTTTCATCAGAATGTCATTCAGAGACTTGGAAACTACTTCCTAAGACTACAGACAGACAAACTCCTTTTCTTTCCATCTGTGTTTCCCAATGAAGTCCTCCGGGACGCACAGCTAGTTCACGTTTTTTCCCCCTCTGAGTTCCCTGCCAGACAGTCCACAGACCAGTCCACTCCTGGGAATTGTCAGTGGGTCCCCGAGGACCGAATTGGAAAACACTGCTCTCTACATTTCTCATTCTTCCTTTCATACATCCTGCAATTTCCTGTGCAAGGCACCTGGTTAAGGTACAGAGAAAGTGTCAAAATAAAAGCCAGTGAATGTACTTGTGACGTTTCATCTCATGGCCAGGATTTTGCGAAGAAAGAGGAGGCTCTCTGACTAGCCTCCAGGAAGTTCATGGTTAAGTATAAACTATAGAAAATCAAGATTCCAAATAAATCCTTTGTTTAACTTTCACCTAGCCATGTTTCTAAGTCAAGTCTTCATTTAAAATTAGTCAGTTTGTGTCACTAATGGATTAATGGCACATGTTAATTAATTAATGACTAAAATAGATATTGCAGAACCTGTTTTACCAATTATTTAAATGAACTTACCTGAGAAAAAAACATTTTACCACTGGTGAGATATTAAATACATATCTTTTTTAATATACAGCATATACTGAATGTATTCTATCAGTGGATGAAACAGCATTACCCAGAAATCCTTAAGTCCACCAGGAAATGATGTATTGCTTTAGGCGGAGGGATAATTACCTACAAAGTGCAAGCACCTTCAGTTCAGTATGTTCAACAAACTAATCAGTACAGCAGATCAGAATTTGACGTGTCTCTTCCCGCATTTTTTTTAAACCAGCGTTTATTTACATATGTATATGTACAATTTAATGCGAGGCTGTTCCGTGTGTGTATTTTTGGCACAAAATAATCAGCTCATTGACAGTGCATATGTTTGTAATGTGCTGTTTACACATACGTCTGCTAAATAAATGCAAATGTAAGTGTAGCACCCAAATACTGGATCAGTAGAATCACAATGCATATGTAATTGGTGATATGGTCCATAGCACACGGACAAGAGGCTGGGCACTTGCCTTCACTCATTCTGCCTTTCTGTAAATGGAAAGAATTGTCTTACGTAAAGCAGATTTGCACTGTAGTTCTGTCATGCAGCTGCGGATCTCCCTCTATCTACCTGGAATATGGGATCTCTGTGTGACGCAAGAAGGAACAAGGCAAACTGGGATGCAGATAGATAGACTGGCGGTGGTGTAGAGGAAACGGCACGCCGTGAACCTGTCCTCAGCTGCCTTATCCCGCTTCTGGTGAAGAGGGGGGCCGACAGCCCACGCATTCCGCCCCCACAGGCAGCTTCATGGGTTGTGTGTCCGCCCATCAGATCATAGTGCCCACACAAAACGGAGCGATGCTTGAGAGGAAGGTATCTAGGGGAAGGACAAGGAGCCCATGGACTTATTACATGGGCTGTCATTTTTCAGAAACCATATTAGGCAGCCTTCGTGTAAACGGCACCGAACAGCGTTTTTTTGCTCACAACGTGAATTTCTTCTGCTGCTTTGAAGGCAAATGGCGACAGATGATTCGCTAAAATATGCAAGAGTTTGATAATCCGGCGACTGCTGGCTGCGACGCACAAACACACATACAGCGAATGTTCAAACACAAAATCTTTATTCCTTATGTTCCATATTTCATTTACAGTTATCGTCTATATTTGTCTCTATTTCCACGTTCCACGCTTTATGTATCAGGCAATAAATATCGGTTTATCTTAATAATTACATCGCGTATTTTACACCTTCACTTTTGTTTGAAAAATTAGAAACAAGGGCAGGATGACAGTGAGACCAAGGAAAGAAAAACGACAGCATGGAAACTCAGCAGTGACTTGAAGTGGTTCTTTTGAAAAGTATGAGCTTGAAACAAAATGTTTTTAAATGAATTGCCTGAAGATGATAATTGTACACAAAATGTGGCACAAACAGGGCTGTAGGAGGGAGTCGTGGTTCAGGATGTTCGTTTGCAGTAACTTCAAGAAATCAAGGCCAGTTAAAGAAATAGTCAATATGAACATTACGGTGGCACAGCTTAAACAATGCAGCAGTTAGTAGGCCTAGTAATTAATTGGTACGCCTCGTCTTCGTGTTTACAAAGCTGTGTTAACATACATAACATCATAAGCGTGCCTTCACTTACAAAATTAATAGATTTATTGGCCTGTAATATTCACTCGAGTGTACACAAAATAAAAGATGTGATACTATGTCAATTGTATCATCGGTAATAAAAATTAAATATGCCTAAAATATTTTAAAATATAAATGAACATCCTGACATGTAATTAAAATCGCATTTTCATGAACAAGTCTTTGTTACACTTCCTCATTCATTTCTGCGCTGTAAACACGCCACAAATAATTGCGCTAAGATTAATACAGAGGAATGTTTGTTAGCATCTTCATGTTGGAAATGTTTCGTCAGCATTTAATGTAAACATTTTCAAGTAAACATCATTGAGAGGACTGTAAGTCAAAATGTTAAATCATCGCAACATTTCCGTCAAAATGTTCATGATCGATTTTCACGGCAGTGTCACGGCAGTCGAAACTTGAACAGCCTACATAAGCAAACTTTGTAATAATTCAGCTTTTTTATCATTGACGGGAATGAATGAGAAATGTGTCCAGAAAGCCGGAAACATGTGAAAAACATACACAATTGGGCACAGCACAGGTATGTTCTTCAACATACCGCAACCTAAAAAAAAAATACAGACCAATACATCTCGGCAAATCGCTCATTATTAACCTGGCACCTAATTAAAAATGAAACAATTATTACAATTAACCCCGCTTTCGTCTTTCCAACACCAACAAAATGCGGGAAACCAGTTTTAAAAATTAAAATAATACTATGTGCATGGGCAAAACTTTAAGACTATACAGATATACATTTTAAATTTATCGATTATTTTTCTCGCTTATTACTCTTGTATCATTAGAAACAACTGAGAAAGGGATAAAATATGTAAGCACAACCACAGCAGAAATATAAGTATATAATCTAGATAACTCTATATGTATATATGTGTGTATCTATATTGCTTCAATAGTCTGAGGTGATTAGACAGGTGAATCACACTTCAATTAAGAATTTATACGAAGGTTGCCGTTAAACCTCAGGAAAATCAGCCGCGTCCGAAGAGCGACAGACAGGTACGCATCTCTCCGCAATAGCCGGATCAACACCCACAACAAATCTAACAACCGGCGGACGCAATGGGAAGCTCGGTTCGGTCACATGTTTAGTGTTCCTTTCTAACCCCTAGAATGGCAAAGTAACCACACTTGTACAATCCAAAGACAATCGCAGGAAAAGTTCTCATTCAAAGCCGTAACGCAAATAACGGTAGAACAGGAAATGAACACAAATGAACATAAAACTCAAACTGAGGGTGACAACTACAAGTACAACATAAACACGAACGAAATTAAAGTTGCTAAACGCTTTAAAAGCGTGCAAAAGCTAGTCATTAATAAACACATGAATATAACTGATTATATTCATATATTTATTGGCTCCAAGCAATAAAACTCGGAAGGCTAGTTCTCTTAAAACCCTCCACGGTTTAAAAAGACCTCTTGTCATTTACAGATCAATGGTCTTTCTACTACCGCACTGTATGCTTCAGGCTGTAAAATAACTAATTTTAACATGATATCCGGTCATTTCCCCCATGCGGTCAAGGAAGAAACTGGCCGACTAAGATGTACAGCGACGCTTAAGGATCCTACGTGGACTGCAATGAGTCCTTTGGCCTTTGGAGAAAAGAATTTGAAGAAACATCTAATTATGTTCAAGGGGGCTGCTGGGAGGGGGACTGCTGGATGTAACACAAGATGGTAAAGGCGGCTCTAGAAAAGCAGGTGGATGAAGAGACCGGGCTATACCGAGCGTCACTCATGGAGAAATGCCATGGTTTCCCCCTGCGTTGACTGGGTGAGCCAAGAAGATGAAGGGGGACACAGACGGCACTGCCGATGTAATTTACGGGGGTGGGGGGGACTTACAGATGCTAAAAAAAACCAGACAAAGCCCAAAGGAAGGAGATAAGGCATAAACCAGAACATACTAATGTAGGACAGAAACAGGGGTGGAACTGGTGTGGGAGTCCCCCCCCAGATGCTGGAAGATGGTTCCATCTAGTGCCAGCCTACTCTTAAACTGGGAGCTCCTAATGTGCAGTAGATGTAGCTACTGGCTAGGGTTTCTTTCCACCTGCTTGTAAGCATCCACATTATCTGGTGCAACCCGCCATAAATTTCTAACCTTACCACTACTATAAAAATGTTTCCTGTTATTTGGGAAGAGGGGAACATGGTGCCAAGGCACACTGTCTGTGACGGAACACAGTGGCTGCCCTGCCCTAACGCAGTGCTGTAACGTTCCCCACATAGAGGTCCAACAGCCACAGATCCTTAGCTCGAGGGTTGCCACGGCGACCATTATGGTCTGTGATATGAAGAGTTACCTTTGGGTTAGAGAGGAAGCGGACACTTAAGGGACCAAGTCATTCGGAACATCTGGGCAGGCAGTGCTCAAACATGACTCAAGTAATGATTGCATATTAAGCAACAGGTGAAAATCCAGTGCAAATCAATACATACATATAAAGACATCTACTTCTAGTTTATCCACAATATGCATGAAACAGACAGGGATGGTATCATACATACTAAGCCCAGGTAGACATTTTCTCATTGACAGCTAGATCCATGGATGCCTGTGAATTCCTCTCATCACTGGTCTTGTATGCACACATGAAAATTGATCTGCAGGTTTACCAAGGGGAAGGATTTCTGAATGTTAGTGCCCCTAAGAAGGGGGTGGAGTGTCAAGCTGCTCAGTTTCAACAGGGTTTGCCTCGTAGGAGCCATGACTGAAGGCTGGAGTCGCCGGTAGTTGCAACGATAATCTTGCGGACATGGATCTCCAGCCTATGTAGTTTGCTTCTCAAGTGGACAAACCAGGTTGCCAGAGTCTCCATCCCCCCCTCCAACTGATGCTAAGTTAGGAGGGCCCATGTGCTCAGTGGGAATAAGTGAGGGAACTCAAGTCTACTGACCACCTGGAAGCAGGTGTCCTGGATGTAGTGGCCAGAGGTGAAGGGGAACCTGCCTCAGAAGAGTGGAGACAGAGCAGAGCGTGTGGTTAAAGCCATGCTATTTATGATATACACAACTGCACAGCTTCAGTCAGCTGAGCTTCGGGTTATAAGGACGCCAAACCAGGCTGATAAGTACATGTACAATATACAGATGCACATGGGACCCTGTGTCTGCCACAGTGTGCATCGTAAGTGTGTGTGTGTTGGGGATATGCATCACATAACATAAATAAAGGGATTCTTCATACATGATTGCTGTATTATTTGGCTCCAATGCATTGGTTTAGCATCAGTCACCATGTACAATTCCACTGGTAATGGGATCATGGGATCGGGAGGGGGGCTTATAGACTGGAGGAACTAGTTTAGATGGTATAGTGTGGGAGATGGTAGGACTTGACAGTTCCTAATGCCTGCCAGTTGCAGAAGGGGAATCAAATTTGGTGACAGACCAAGCAATGTGGGGCTAATGCTAAAGTGATGATTACAGTTACAAGGAGCCAGCAAACATGGGGGTTGGTGAATATGAGGTGATGGGGGTGGAAGTCATGAGGACGGGTATGAGAATGCGCATGCTGTATAGGCGAAGACGGCCTATTTGTTGATCCGCAGCTTGAAGGAGACGCGTCCGGCGAACTTGTCCCTGTCGCTCTGGGGACTGATGGTGTTGGAGTTGATCCTGCACTCGATGTTGACGTCTGTATTGAGCGAGATGTTGAGGAACTTCACGGCTACCAGGGGCTGCGAGTAATTCACCTGGAGGAACAGTAACGAAAAATGGTCACCTTGTTCAAGCCATACTGCCAGGTCTGCTGCCCAACAATCCCTCTATTCATGAGGCACTAGAAAGCTGGTAACCACTGGGGATGGAGCCACTGACTGGATAGGAGGTTCTGGAACAAGGCTAAGCTTTGAGCAGTACTCAGAGCTCAGTATTTCGAGCATGGGACTTCTGATCATAATTAAATCCCAGGTTACCCCAGCGTAACACTTTCTGTCGTCTATCCAACTCTGAAGACTTCCCAAAGGCGTATTATGTTAAGCAAATGAAAAGACAAAGGTAGATAACGCTTAAAGAACTAAGGTGGGAATCTCGATCTTGTGAAATGAATGATGAATACATTTACAGTTACTTTCATTTAGTAGAAGCTTTTGTCCAAAACAATGTACAAATGAGAAACAGCACATTGCAAATATACATGCTGTCAAGGAGTCAGCTAGGCATAAGTGCAGCTAGGCTGAACTTCCAAGAGTGCCCAGTTACAAGTGTAAGTAAAACAGGAGCAAGAGCTAGCCATTATTTTCCAACAAAGCAAGAAGTTAATACTAATATTACTGAATGAATATATATATGAATATGTACACCGATGAACCAAAACATGACTACGCTCAAGCCAAGCAAAAAAAAACAATGCATGTCAAGGTCTAGGATACATTAGACTGTAAGCTAACATTCGGTGCTCATAGTCAACATGCTGAATGCAGAACAAATGGGCAGGAGTAATGATCTGAGTGACTTTGACAAGGGCCAAATCACTATGGCCAGATACCTGGGTCAGAGCCTCTCTGAAAGGGAGAGGCTTGCTGAGAGTTCATGGTCAACCTTGAGGACTACCTGCTGGGAGAGGTCCAGGTGCTCATTTCTCCTGCACTCATCAATGTCGACTACAAGTACAGAATGTTAGCTTATTGTGCAATATATTCCAGACCTTGATATGCACTGTTTTTCCAACATAGTCAAGATTATTGCTTCACATAGGGATGGTATATGAATACCACACCATAGCACCATAGCTCTTACCTGGGCCTTCTTGCCATAGTAGGGAAAGTACATGAGGTTAAAGGTCCCGTTGGGTGGATAGTATTCCAGCTCACCTATGTTATCAATGTCTTCTTTCTGTTGGCACAAAGAGGTACGGTCAACTCAGTTTCCAAAATATTCACTACGCCTAATCACCAATCACCACGTATTCAAGGTTCTGCAGTATCTATGTGTCAGATACATCAAATTCATGGTTCCAAATGTGTCCATGAGTCAGCCAAGTCGTTCATGGTGCTACAACATCTAAGATGTAGACCAGGGGTCATCAACTCCAGTCCTGGGGGGCCGGAGCCCTGTGTACCTTAGTTCTTTCCCTGTTTCACTATAAATGGTTCAGCTCAAGAGCTGTGTGGTAATTAGCACAAGGAGTTGAATCAGGTGTGTTAAATGAGGGGAAACCCAAAAATGT
>JABFEA020000002.1:26746954-26762770 GCA_019775915.2 Cyphomyrus plagiostoma
ACGCTGTGTTTTCCTGTGTCCGCTAGGATTATCCCCACCACCTGTCTCTCCATGCTCCTCCAACCAGCATCCCCCCTCCCCTGCCTCTGCCAGTATCCGTGGTGAACTCCATCTTCCGCTCTGCCCCAATCAGCATTGGTCTTTAACCCCGCCCACCTCTCTGGCCCAATCATCATCGCTCTTTAACCCCGCCCACCTCACTGCCCCAATCATCATCGCTCTTTAACCCGCCCACCTCTCTGCCCTGGTGATGCAGCTCTCCGATTCCCTTTCAGGTTCCCAAGGGCAGGGCTGCTCACCCGCTTGCCCTCCTGAGGAAGGGGGGTGTTTCCATCTACAACAAAATGCTGGCGGGAGTAGATGCTCTTCTAAGTGTTTATAATTAAATCCTCCTTTAATGGCTAAACCCATCACTCATGTGCAAGTGCAGAGCACAGAAACACAGGCACTGACCCAAAGCAGGTGTCCTCACGTTGCAGCCCTCGCACACAAGGATGATATTATTTAGGTTAGTTAGCATTTTATATATATTTGGCAAACAGCTGCATCCAAGATGACAAATAATTTACAACCACAAACACACCAAAGCCCTTCAGCTATAGTTGATGAGCACAAGTTAATGTGGTCTCACCATTTCATACAAATCACTACCTACAAGACCTTTTTCCCCCCACTGAGATGATGATGAATCTGTAAATGAAAAAATGGCTAAGATCAAATTTAAGAGTTCCTGGAAGAGGAAAATGCGAAGCCCAAAAACAGCAGTCTGTGATTTGTTGCAAAATTAATCCGTGTCTGCCTACCTAGCTATCCATACCTCAGCGAAAAAAAATGACAGAATAAATGTATGAATAATAGACCGGGTCAGCAAAGGACTGCGGCCAGGAGGCTGAAGCCATTTCAGCACAGCTGAAGCTGAAGCAGCAGCGAAAGGGCCTGACAGTCTGAGGGAGTGTGTTTGAGGTCTCTACCCTCCCCTGAGACCCTGTTCCCATTCCCTCCCCATCTGTCCTCCTCCCCCTCTTCTGTCCCCGGCTCGTTCCCTCGGCGTAGAGTAACAGGAGCGTAAGGCATCACTGAAACGCCGCCAGTAATGTCCATGGCCAGGAACACCACGGGAATTCTGTCTACAGTCGCCTTCTACCACCCTAAGCTTCACAGACTGACTCACTCTCTGCCCCTTCAACTACAACAGAAACACACTAATTAATACGGCTCCACTAAGCGGTAACGCCTCAGAGCCATGTGATTGCCACTAACCCTGAACAGATATCATATACATAAGTGAGGAACAATCTCATTGAGATTGCATTTTATAATGTAGTACACAGTCACACAAAGAGCATACTGACACAAAAATTAAATTAAGGAGTACATTCCATTTCACATTACTGTGCTTGAAGGTACAAGTTTCCATCCAAAAAATGACATCAACTTCATTATATTCTTCCCAAGATGTCCCACACATCCAAAGATATTGTAAATTGCTGACTGTGGACAGAAAGCATTGCTTTTGCATTTTGAGTTTGGAAATGTGCATCTGCCTGTGTTTTTTTTTATCTCCAATAACATCTCTGACATGCATTTGCATTCATCTTCTCTCAGTTCAACAACAATTAAACATTATGTGTCAGCAGTTTGCCCCCCCCTCACCACTCTCTAATTTATAAATGTCCCAGATATCTGTTTCCTAAATGATGGCTTTTGGGAAGTGAACCAGGTCTCCTGTAAAAATGGGGAATGGAAAGAAAGGGGGGTACCATTTTTAAAACTAAAACTGACCAAATCTGCAACGTAAAACAATCTCATGTAAGGTAACCACCCAGCAGCCTGGAGAGAGACGGCCTCCACGTCAGAGTAATGAGGATGGACAAGTCCCACTTCATTCTGGGGGCCTGTCTTCCTCAGCCAGCCTTCTGTAGGCCTAACCAAGCATGCGTGACCCAGCCTGAGGCAAGGAGAAAGCTTGGTGTAGGACATGGCTGCTCTCGAAGGAGGGGAGGCCCGGACCGGTACTGGCTCGTTTTGGCCTGGGGCGTGTGGGAAGTGTGTGTCACACAGGAATGCGGCGCTATGTCACAGCTCAAGGGACGAGGAGTGGAACCAGGCCCATGAATATTTTGAGATTTAAAAAAAAAAAAGACCTTTCATTTGTGCTCCGTAGTGTTAATGTTTGCATGTTCTGTCCCATTAAAGGTATCTGTGGGTTGTTCATATCGGCCTCTACTCAGGAGGAACCTCAGACTCCTGGTCGGAGATGATCCTACAGTCAGATGATCTATTTCACTGCACCGTGCTCCTCCTTGATGGCTCTGAGGTCCAACCTAAGTATAAAACTTCATTAAACCCAACAGCCATTGAGGTCACCAAGGCTGGCAGCATCAATATCATCATTATCTGGTGTAAAAATGGCCAGAACATATGGCCCTGTCTCGTTTGATCCTTAAGCCCTCAACCGTATAATGAATCACCGTCATCACCCATGGCTGGGGAGTCTATCCAGGGCACAAAACAAAGGACAAGCCGAATGAGACACCAATCCAATCCAGTCCATCTTATTCCAAATACAAACCCTGCTCAACTGCAACCAAATTCTCCAGTATGCACAAAGAAAATGAGAAGATAATGGTCTGGGTTGATTCAGAGCCATGACCAATGATCAAAGACCTTTGTAGATCACATCAGGAGCAGACCCTCGTAACACCATTCTCAGCCAGCAGTCATAAACCTCTGACCCCACTGAGGAAACTGCCTTTTCCCCTTTTCGAGCTTTAACGAGTAACTCTACTTCAGAGACTGGGCTAGCTGAATAGCGGCACGGCTAGCGTGACCAAGCCCCATTCCTGACAGATGTCTGCGATGCTCGTTGCTTTTAGTCACCACGTGAATTTGTTTGCTGCCGTATCGCTGACAGACACACTGGCGAATGTCGAGTTAGGCCCCTTTCTTTTTTAGATAGCACGCTTGCCAGCCTGATCGCTGTTACTCTCTGCTGATGTCGAGCCAGATTAAGGCAGCTGCTGAATATGACACGAGGAGCCACATTAAGGGGAAAAAAAGGAATCACTCAGCAGTCGAGGCAGGCTGCCGATCCTGGCTGTTAACTCTGGGATGGTTCATGCAGATGCTCTGTCCCAATGCATGGAAAAGGAAGGAGCCCTACCCTACTGCCACCTGCAAGATGACACCCAAGTCCAACACACACACACACGAACACACACACGCACAAATACACACACCACCTCCTCCAGCTGCAGCTCTGCCTACTCCCCATCCAAATGCTTCTCTCTCTGCTCCATCTCACCAAATCCCCTCATACGCCCTCTCCATATTTATGCCAATCCTGGATTTATAAATAATTAGTAAATGTGTGTTTTTAATTATAACTTCTTCCAATTTCTGCATTATTTCTCCCAAATATCTTCGGTGTTTCCCCATCTCTGTTCTTCTCTCCTTCTTCCGCTTCATTTGATTCATTAAGGGTAAATGGCCTTACAAGGGAACAGCAATTAATTCAATGAACCTGTTCATTGATCGAATTTAATATGAAGCCGCGTATAATCCCGCGTTATAAAAACGAAAAGCACAGTCGGTGTGTCAGCGAATTTTGAGAGAATGAATTGAAGAGGGTTATAACGATTCGCTTTTGTGTGTGTGTGTGTGTGTGTGTGTGTGTGTGTGTGTGTGTACGCCAGTGGGTTATAAAATGTAAATTGCTGATACAGTTGTACAGCACGCATTTACACAGTTTCGGATACAAAATCGATTTCCTTGCAGATCGCCTGAAAAACGCCATACAGCGGACAGTATGTACTCCGCTTGCCACCTCCCCGAAACTGGGACATATCCAGCGATGCAGGCTTTTAATGTTTTCGCTAGTCGGTTGATATACGTATGCATCTTCGATAGATATCTATATATATTTGCAAATCACACGTAGAAAGGATGAAGAGGAAAGGGGGAAACGAGAGAGCGGGGGTTGCGGACACGCTACAGTAATCCGCATTAAATTATAAATGGTCTAACACTTGATGAATTATATAAAAAACAAACATCTTATTTAATAAACTGTAACGCACTGGACAAAATCTGCCCCCTAATCGGATGCAAATGTAGGGTGTTGCGATTGTATGAAACGACCATCGAGCGATTTATGCAGGGGGGGCGGGTGGATGAAGCAGCGAGAGCTGGCATCGTCCGAACACATACATGCCGCAGTAAAACCCTTATGGTGAGATTCAGTGCCACACAGACAGTGCCAAGGGAAAGCTTAGGAGATAGGCAGGCGGATCACAAATTACATTTCAAAGGTAAAAGCATTTTTTTCTAGTATATTCAGGTATCTAAAGGCTCGCACGCTTCACCGGATCTCAATTAATTAACGGGCACAAAATCCATAACCCAATTTAAATGCAAGATACTACAGGCTTTAGCGATTTTGGCCTTATATGAACATTTTTTCGATACGATTTTTGGGGCGGGGGTGATGCGATTGGTTAATGGCGCATGGTTAGGTTTGTACATGGTTTGATTAGCGCATGGTTATGTTTATACATGGGTTGGTTAGCGCATGGTGGTCACTCACCCCAGCTGCTCGCCGTCCTGCCCAGAAACTGGTGTGTCCTCGGATTCCATAAGAATTCCTTCCACTCGTCTAAAACCTGGCCGCATGTTTTCTTTTCACCCTCTTTTGCCATTTTCGGTAGCGCCCCCAAAATAGGATTAATAAAATTATTGATAAATGATAGCAATGTTTTTATTTGCAGCAACAACAAATGCCGCCGTTAAAAAAAAAACTGGTGAATTTCCTGCGGATAAATCGGCAGTTAGTAAAAACTTGATGTTTTAGAATAATGATTTATAAACCGCTAGACAGATTTTTTTCTGGGAACAAACTGTTGATACACCGTCCTACTTTCTAAAGGTATTTCCCTCTGTATTAAATGACCCTAACGGCTGCAGACTACTAGTCTTAGGTACCGAAATGTAGTGATACTGCGGTAAAACGCACCCCGGCTTTTAAACCCGGTGTACCATTTGTACATCACCCCCCTCTCCGCACACACCACACAGCCATGCACAGACGGCTTCTCGCTCCTCAGCCAATGGCAGTGCCACTCACAGCTCGGCAACGCTCATCGTGCTCTGTGTGTGGTCAAATTGGGCTCCTGAAATTATGATTGACAGGATAACCGGCCAATGGTTACTAAGCCGCAGGGATGCCGGCGGCAGCCTATGCTTATTACGGTGGTCGCCCGACGTGGTGCGGCTGTAAGCTTGCAGTGAATATGTAGCGAATGTGGACGGATAGTCATTATATGCAGCAACTTAAACCATTTCCAGACCACCCCCAAACCATCAAATGTGCTACAAAAGTTTACAGCATGGATGGGCTTCCGGTATGTCTCCGGTAGGGGCCAGTTCTAGAGCGCACAAATGATTTACGTTCATTGTTACTGCTATACAGTGTGGAAAGACTACTTATATTCTCAAAGAAAGGCTACATATAAATGTTTTATTACATATTATGTAATTTGATGGGTTCTGATGCAGTGTGCTCCTCCTCCCCACTATTCATGTACCTGCAGATGCTTGCAACCAGAAAATTAGTTACTTAGCTGAAATCCAATAAAAAAATTGCATCTGCATGACTCACTCTTAATGGTTACCGCTAGATGCACACAACTGCATTTTAACAGCTGAGACGTGAATTCAGTTAACTGAAATATCATCTGAAAACTGAAACGTAACGATCCACTGTTTCACCCAAAGCATTACACAGAAATACTGCACCAGATCTTTGAATGGCGTCTAAAAGGGCACCTTAAAGAAATACTTCAAGAAAAGGTAAGCAAATCGTAGGCGTTAAATATATGACAATGATTTCGCAATGAACGTTTAAAACAAGGAATACGTTACTTATGCATTTGTAATAAAATAAAAACTAGAATTTGTAAAGATGAATGATGGTCATAGACTGGGTCCCCTCACGGTTTTATACACTGAAGATAGCTTGATATAGAGCGCCCTCTGTTGCGTTAAGTAAGGAATGACATGTTAGCTTCTTCGTTAGTACAGTTAATACACATTCATCAATAACTTGAGGTTTCGTTAGACAAACAACGTAGTAAGTTTCAGGATAGTTTTTGTGCCCTGTATATCCGTCTATGTGTGTATTTGGGAGGTCGATCTCATCACTAAGAGGGAAAATGTTGAGAAACTTCTTACTACCACTTGCGGGAAGGCGGGGTTGGACATCCAAGGCTGCCCACTTATGTTGGTAAGTAAAACATCTTTAGTTTGTACCCCAATATAATTCCAGAACTATTTATTGTTTTGTTGTCAGTATATCTGCCTAATACATTAATGTTCCTCAGTAAATACACAAACATTCTACTGTGGGACACATGGTTATATGTGGTTGTTTTGCTGCTAGTCATATGTTACTATGAATTAGCTGTCTACCCAACTAACTATCAAACTACAACATAAAGACTTTGCGTATGTCTTCAGATAATATTGTGCTTGCTCAGCATGCTTCATGTAGGATTCCAACTTCAGAGAGGCCAGTTATTACCCAGTTTGCCACGCCGCTCTGGTACTGTCCATATATTATTATATCACAGTTGATAATCATTCAAACTGCAAGTCCTTTCTGCAGGTATCGTATGTCGTTAGAATGAATATGCAACCCAGACAGTAACAGTTAACCGTGATATGCGCAGAATGAGTACCGCAAAGCGCTCCCTGAATGACAGGCTTGTGAGGTGAATTACAGCAGGCCAGGTTGGATGTCCAACTGCATCTTCCTGCAGGTCGCATCAAAACAAGGCCTACTTGAAAATGTCCCCAATCATTTTGAGAGAACAAGTGATTTGAGGTGGGGGTAACTTTAATCTGTTCTTCAAGTGTGTGTAGGTGCCTGCAGTGTTTTCTGTCCCATTATTATGCTGGCATCTGGCACTACATGTTGTCACAATGGTCTCCATATGAAGGATGAACAACTGATACAGTCTCAATCTTTAATAGGCTGTGCACAGAAGAATTTACAAAAAGTAGCTTTTTTTTACAGATTTTCATTGACATTTTGGCTTCATAATATTTTCTTTGATGTTATTTTTAGTCAGTCTTTATGACGTTATTATTGTTACCTTTCGCAATGCCATCATTTGATAATACTCATAGTGACTTTGTCTGCATTTAGGTAGTATTTATTAGTAAGATTGTCATTATTAAAAATTTTGCCAATGTCTTTTTCGGGGTTTCTTCCCTACGCCTCAGAAATACCACAAAGATTGACAGGACAACAAAACATTTTCCAACACTGTTCCATTACCATTATTTTTCCAAGGTCACACTGTGGTATCATTAGGAAAACTCACCAGGTACTCCAATGAGGCTGAAAAAGCCAGAAAATAGAAAATCATTGTGCGACTCTGAATGAGAACATCTAAGGCCTCTGCTCAAGGAAGAAAAGGAAATGTTCTCCTGTACAGCTTGATACGCATCTTTGAAAAGAAAAGAAGACCCAAGAAGCTGCAACATGCATGCCCCTGTAGACCACGCATCCTGGAGATCATATATCCTGTAGACCACGCATCCTGGAGATCACATATCCTGTAGACCACGCATCCTGGAGATCACATATCCTGTAGACCACGCATCCTGGAGATCACATATCCTGCAGACCATGCATCCTGCAGACACTCATACTAGAAATCAGCTCATAGACATGGTTTGTTTTCGCTTATCATGGCAATGGATCTGGGCAACATTACTCTCTGTCAAAGAAAGAACTTTGGATTTGGGGAGCATAACCCAATTCATGTAAGTCTCATCAATCTCAAAGAAAATGGGGGAAGATGCAGATAAATTGTGCATATGAAGAATCAGCAGAAATGCATGCATAGCACTTGCAGTAACACATCTGCATGTTACAGGAGCAGTGACATTACAGACACAAGAGATTTACTCCTCACTCTGCCCTGTCACATCAGCTTACCTTGTCTCTAAGCTCCATATCATGGACATGCCCCACCCATGATGCATGGCAGCCGATGAGTGCCTTCTCTCTGTCTCTCACATGGATCCTACTGGGATCTGTCCTGTTTTAATTCTTAACTCTAAATCATCAAACGAATACACACAGAGGAATGTGGAGCGGTGTGCTCCCACAGCCTTGTAAAGCAATAAGGACGTTAACTGACATCCCCCAGGGGCATGCTGTTAGACCTTTGAGCAAGATATTGAGCCACAATTGTTGCAGTAAAATCTGGTAAAATTATGAATGGCACTGGAAAACTGCATTTGCTAAGCCATGAAGTATTATTATGAATAACAGAATAGGCATAAAAAGAGGTCAAATTAGATACAGTAATAAAAGCGGGGTGGAGAATGGGAGATTGGGGTTGGTTGTCACAAGATTTGATTGTCACATTTAAAAAGAACAGGATGTAAGATATTTTATAGTTATTAAAACTTGAAAATGATTGTCACCAAAAAAGGCCTTGTCCCATATCCCCAAGAAGATGTTTGAACGTATTAATCTGGCCACCAATAACCTGAGGCCACTTCATAATTCTGCCACTTTTCATAGTCACTGGAACCTATCAAACAAAGTCCGTAAGATTGGGGTACGCACTGGATGCGATGCCACTGCATAAGATAAGGGGTACGCACTGGATGCGATGCCACTGCATAAGATTGGGGTACGCACTGGACGCAGTGCCACTGCATAAGATTGGGGTACGCACTGGACGCAGTGCCACTGCATAAGATTGGGGTACGCACTAGACGCAGTGCCACTGCATAAGATTGGGGTACGCACTGGACGCAGTGCCACTGCATAACATTGGGGTACGCACTGGATGCGATGCCACAATATCACACGCCATATATGTGCACATTCTTGCATAAGATGGGCATCGATTCAGCCATCAGGGAATCTTGGTCGGCGGAAATCAGGGCATCCAAAGGAAACCCAGAGGAAGACGGAGACACATGGAGAGGGCAGGGTTCAAACCCTCTGGACGTCCTGGCAGGTAACTTTTTAGGGCTCCAAAATCTGCCGTTGGGCCCCCTGCCCTCTCATCACGATGATGTCAGTTCAACTTGCTTTCCATGCAGAGGCACTTGTTTAGCGAGACAGACAGATAGTGTTTTGGGGGGTGCTGTGTGGCTCAGTGCCAGTGTGCCTCTAGGTATCAGGAGCATCTGCAGGCACTAATAAACACACCAACACCCAGCTCTCTTCTATTTGGCTGATGTTCCACAAAGTGAAATATAGAGAAACAATTAGTGTTGTTAGTTATACAATAAATGGAGCTTAAGCTGTCGAGGGCGTGAATAAAACGTGTGACAACCAACCTCACTGTCCCTTAAATCACTACCCACTCTTCAGTTCACAGTGTCATAGCAGGTGTTTGTGAAACGCGGTGCCTTGTGGAAATATTTATCGCTTTCATAACCCAAAATGTTAAATTGAACGTGGTAGATATTAACTGACACACGACCTCCACTCTGCAAGAAGTGATTTAATGACAATGAAGACCATAGCAGCATGGAAAGAACTGTGACTTATATATTCAATGCCCCAAAGCTGGACACATAGCACCTATCACTTAATATTATTCAGACGACTGTGAAACTGTAATATTTGCTATGGTATTGTCCATTTTGGGGTGTTAGAGTAGCACGGATACACCTTTTCCGTTTGGTCGACTGTGGGGGACCTGTATTTCATCAGACTGAAAGTGCCAGCCCCAAATGAGAGGCCTTAGGATGACATTTTGTTAGGGGTCTTATGCCCCTGTCTACGTCCAAAGGTGCTTCCACTTTACTGGCTGTTTTCCTTTTTTATCATGCAAAGTTGGATTGTGTTAACTGCGCATACAGCGATATGCACAATGTAATGTAAACAGAACCTGAAAAAGTGAAAAGAGACATTAATATGCATGTCACAGTCAGGTAGAATACTTTTCAAAATAGTTACATAATTAGACCCGCCTCAGTGATACACTACCTTTGCAAACTCAGAAACGGCAAATAAACATGTATGACAGATTAAACTATTTAGAAAATAATTACATACAGTAAAGGGGTTTTGAGTATTATATATTCAAAATATATCATTATGACTTTAATCAGGATTTTGACTTGTACATTAGCGTTAGTGAACTGCGCATTTTTTTTTAGATACGATCCACATTCAAAGTGAAAAACTGAGACTGAGAGCGAGCAGCTTATTTAGCGGGAGCTCGCGGCTCCGCAATGCAGCTTTGAGAAAGTATTATTATTTCAGAAAAAGCAAAAACAGTACAACAACAACTTATACGCTTCGACGACTCACGCATGCCACTTATTGATAAAATTACGTTATTACTTATCACGGGAGATTTAGTAGACAAGTAGGCGGCAACAAACTGATGTTTCATTAGCGTCTTCGTCTCCATAGATATTCCGGGACGTTTTTTTTTAAGTTTTGCCTCATGAAAACTATTTCCGCATTAACCTGGTGCAGTAGTAAATGTCCTCGACAGCCAGCCTAGTAACTATACTTAAATAATACTGCGGTGGGAAAGCAGGGTCAAGGAGCAAGACTTTTAAGACAATTACTCAGCATTTTATAGAAAACAGCATACAGGCAAATAATGCATTAGTGCAATGTGCCCCTAGACATTTGTCATGAATGGTATTTACTCTGCCTCAGTGACCAGCACTCTGTCATTGTCAGTGTCCGCAGATGTCCTGAAAACTGTGCACATCGTGATAAATGGAAAAAAAACAGAGTTCAACGATGGCAAGGCGTGGCTGTGGCACAGTAAGCATATTTCAGAGCTGTTAAGGAGAGAGAGAGTAAGAAACTGGGGCGTCTAGAGGTGAGGAGATGTGTACAGAAGAACACTGTCATCAGGGCAATAAATTTACAGAACCGTCCTAAAATATATAAAATTGTACATCATTCCATAGATCAGAATATTTGCGTACATGTATATGAATTAACCAGAAATGATACATTTAAAACGTACCATATATAGCCCACTACATTAAAAAATGGAAGGTTTGCAATCCTCGATTGTCACATTAAACGCTTTTTAAAGAGCCACTGCAGCTGAGATTAAGAGGGGGAAAAAACTTTGGAAAATCTTTGGAAAACGTCCCAGACCAAGTGGCACGGTAGCCCCCGGCTCCCCAGCCTGTCCAGCGTTATAATGGCACATCAAAAGCATCAGGTGTACGCTATAGGAACTGGAAGCGAGTCTATCTACGACTCGCGTTTCTGGCGGCTGTCACGGTTTGATTCACACGAAAGGGAAACAGCCGCGGTTAAACGTGCCGTTTTTAAAGGAGTTTAACTCCCGCCCAAAAAGACTGTATTTTGAATGCCTGTAATGACTACAGGTCATTTCTGTAAACGCTGCATGTCCTCTCTAGAGGACTGCCCAGCCATTCCACACATTTGATGCCGCAGCAGAATCAGCTACGTTTGATAAGGTAAATGCTCCTAACCGGTGCAATAATTGGATATCTTTAACTGTTCTACACATCCTCAGTGCGACATTGGACCACCGGGGGTCTCACGTATCATACGGTACAGCAGCCCCACACCAATCAAATTACATTTTGCTACCCACTCATCACATCAGGAGTTACAGGAATTTTAACAAAGGCCATAAAGCAGGGTGCACCCTATAAACTGTACAGGTCTACCATACAGCGCCCACCCCTTTTCCCGTTTCTTAATTAATTGACCGCTGACGCAATGGTTAAGGGCTCAGCTTCTTGAAGTCCTTGGATACTGGGACCCCCCCCCCCCCCCGCCAAAAAAAGAGAAAGATGTGCACAGAAGAACACAAGATATTCTGAATTGCTTTTGTGAAATGTATACTAAATTAGTAAATTTGTAAGTTGTTTTACGCTTCACGTCAAAGGACAGGAATGAAAATGAATCTACGATAAACAACTAAAATCCATTGGATAATCTGTGGTGATATTTTTAACATTTCAATAGAAATGTTATTTGTGTGTATTTTATTTTAAAAAGTCCTTATTTCCTCTTTTTTAAGTAATGTCAATGTTAACTTCATTTCCAAACTACTTCAGAAGGACTTCAAAAGAACTGTGATACCCAGATAGCCAAACGCGTAAAATTCAGTAAAACGAACGAACAAGCCCGTTTAGCTAACTAATGCATTCAATTATTCTTTTAAAAATGGTTTTAAAATATTTTCAGTTTGAAAAACATTTTACAAATTATATATTACAAGCACAACTAAAACAGAGACATTTTAAGGAAACAAGTGAAGAAAGCAGTTGTTCATAATCATGAAGGAATAGCGGTACCAAAACGTACAGTCATCCATCTACTGTGTGTACAAACTCCTTACAAAAGAAAATAACTGTTGTTACAGCGATATTTACAATGTTTTCACACTCTGCATTGTTTTTTTGATCAAATGAATGTTCAACTTTAGCAGCAAATAAAAAATAACAAAACAAACGAATAAATAAATGTATGACAGCAGCAACAGATTTTAAACAGAGAAGTGGTGTGCATGCAGGGAAAATATGAGTGGTCTGCCAGTTACTTAGCGGAAACATGAGTCAGGGTAATACTAAACCTTTAGCAGTGTTTGTAGTGCGTTTTGGAAAATGGTGCCTCGTGCCATTCTGTGCCTCCTGTGCCACCTCCTGTGCCTTTATCACAACAGTCCTTACTCTCACAAAATTCTGCTCTAACTGAATGCGATAGTTAAGTAGCCTACATCTAATGATGGATCCAGGGACATTTATCCCACAGAGTCGGTTTTTTAAACAAAAACATCTGCACTGAAACCCAGTCACAGAACACCCGGAAGACCTCATTCCTTCGATTCAAAGTGAACTTGTTCTCGGCGAGGGCATTTGGTCAATAGAATCGTAGAGACGTTCTCATTCTTCCTTGCATTTAAGTTGTATGTTCTGGGTCTTTGTCGCTTAAGGCACGTCTCTTTGCGTGAGACGCATTCGCAGCTCGGCGCCACACGTTTTGTGCTTCATACGACGGTATCGTTTGGATCTGTACACCCACGCGGGGATGCACTCTTGCTGATAACGGCGATTACGTGCTAACTGGTGGACTGTTCGTGCATTTCCTTTGTCCTTGCGGCGTGATCCTGTAGGTGGAAGCTCCCTTTGTGCCGGCAGGCTGGAAAACTCCCATATTTCACGACAGGTGCACTGTGCCCCGTATCTTTGGCATCCGTCATGCTTCTTTTAGCTCCCTCTCCTCACCTTGTCATGCTCCTCAAAATACAAAGCACGGTCGGTACCTAAGGTGTAATTTTCCGCTGTCAGCCACGGATCGGATCAGAATAAACTGACATACGAACTCTGGTGTTTATGAAAGGGGGTGGGGGAACACATGTCCAGTGTATGACCATATTTGGCACCGGGGGCAACTTAAGGGGCCCTGTTTGTCCCGCAGAATATTCTGAAGGATCTATTTGGGTTTTAGGGCCCACCATGTCAAGGAACATCATCTCCAAGAAAGAAGAAAAAAGTTCAGAAGTTAAAAGAACATATAAAGTTGCGCTGGAGATCGAGCAGAACGCAAGCAGATGCTGACTGGTACCTTTCCTGACTGTCTGTATCTTCTACATCTTCCACCCACCATCCGCGTCGTGTCCTGTACACCACCTCTTCCTTCTCTTCTCTCCTCTCCTCTCCTCAATGTTTGCCTTCCCGCACCTCTGTTACTTAATGGGCAGTATAAACATTTGTGTGTGGAGGTATGCTGTGTCCAGCCCACAACCCCATATCATCTCAGATATCCACACCCATAATGAATGGCCACACCCCCAGTAGTTAACCACACCTCCAAGGAGAGCCACACCTTAAGAATAACCACGCCCCTGCCACATGTAAGACCACGTGACCATCGACCTCTTCCTGTGGCTCTTCCTCCCACTCCCCATAAGCCCTTTATATTGCAGTGTCCCACACCACAGCCTGCTGCCTTTGGCATGAGGAGGTGCCCGTCTTGCTAGACTCCGGGGTCCTTCTCCAGCTGGGCAGAATGGGCATGCTGTCCTGCTTGCACAGGCTTCTCTCTGGACGCCTATGGGCCTTGATCTCCTTACACAAGCAGCGCTTCCGTTCTATCACTTCAAGCAGCTTCCTGTCTCTCTGGTTCTGGGCCTGAGAGGTAGCGCCCCCACTGGCAGGAGGCTGGCATTGCGCAAGCTGGGCCAAGTGCTGGTACTGCAGGTGGAGATGAACCTGCTGCTGTTGGTGTGCTGTGGTCAGAGCGCGGGTGGGTGGAGAGTGGGCGTGACTCTGAGGGTGAAGCAAGAGAACAATAGAGCTAAATGCAAATTTAGGAAAAGGGCACCACAGGCAACAACTCTTAATACAGGGTGCAAAGTGTAGAGTGGGAGTTTTCATATCGACCACCAGGAGGAGATTCCCTGCAGTAACCAGCAGTAGCCAGTAGGTGGCAACATGATTCCATTCCTCCGGCTGCAGCCTTCGCAAAGGTCACATGGGCAGGTTCCCCGCATCAGCATTCAGATATAGGCAGGGACAGCGAGTAACATTTGGACACGTGGTTCCCTAATGAATCACTCTAGTAGTCCTTCCCTCTCTCCACCCAGCAGTCAGTGAATCCATCCATTTATCCATCCATCAGTCCTTGTCTAAACTGAGCCAAACAGTGTCTGTGTACTGGATTTTCTCCCTATCCACAACCCATTAGAATAAAAGGTTCATTTTAGGAGGCCAGACATCTGTCCTCGGCCATGAGAAGAAGCACTTTGAGGCAAAGGCTCATGGGAAAATCCTGCACCTGTTTGTTGCCTTAAACCGTTGACACACCAGCATACTGGTCCCTTCATTTCATTACTTATTACAATTGCCAGTATATATTCGTTCTTTTAGAAGAATCCCAAACATCCTAACATGGTTTTTGTGACTCCAAGGAAATGCACAAACATTAAAACTTATATGAGGACGTACTTTTACAGATTCCATGGACAAGTACCCAGATCCACTTTCCGAGTAATAATGTGCTAAAGCCTAGCTTCGCTATTTAATGAAATTAGTGTTGTTTTCACTGTCTCTTATCGGGACTGATCACATGGCTAGGGACAGGAGACGCAATGTCAAGGAATACAGGCTGGTGGACAGAATGGACGGCCAATCAGACTCACCATCTCTCGGGGCGTGTCTCTGGGCGTGTCCTTGGGCGTGTCTCTGGGCAGGCTGAATTGCCTCGGCATATTGGTACTGCTCTGCCTTACCCCTGACGTGGAGGCTGAACGGCCGAGTCTCCCCAACTCTGTAACATACGGGACGCACAGAGATGTAGTGACACAGACGCACACCAGCACATGATGTAGGTTTTTAATAAACACTACTGTTTTGGGGGCGCGGCTATAATAGAGGATAACTGCACTCTACCGCCATTGCGGTGGCAGGACGGGAATGTCTGACAGGGCAGGGGCAGCCCGGTCCGACTCGGAGCGCGGAGGCCGGAGGTCGGTGGTCCCTCGCCGGAGGCGGGCTGTGTCTGCTCGTCCTCGTTTCCTCGCAGGAGCGTATCCATGTTATCGCCCCGAATGCGACTACCTTCCTCCTCTGAGGAGAATGGGAACATTAAACAAATTATGCCAATATTATATACATGAGTGCCAAAGGTACACAGAGTATTAAACATACGCTATATATACATATATATGTATACGCATTCTCATGGCCAGGACTCAGCTCGGGGGGGGGGGGGGGGGGGGGGGGGGGGGGGGGGGGGGGGGGGGGGGGGGGGGGGGGGGGGGGGGGGGG
>JABFEA020000002.1:26762870-26773031 GCA_019775915.2 Cyphomyrus plagiostoma
AATTTGGCTTAATTTGTCCCCCATCCCCGCAAGAATAATATACCGTTAAATTTCAATTATTAAGATGTATGCCCCCTAATATCAAAGTCTCGACCAAGCCCTTGGTCCCGGAAACCACTGGAAATCTTAGTGTGGGAGGGCGGTGATCAAAGAGATTTGGGGCTGCTGTCTGGATGAGCTGCTCCAGGACCATGTGCATGACAAACAGCAACTGGGAAATGAGGCAGAAGTGCAAAAACAGATCCGAAAGAAGATGTGGCTTGCATGGCGCAGCACCGCTATTGCGGATACAGGACGCCAACGAACCGGACCGCCTGAAAACCAGAGGCGATACGGTGGCTGAACGGAAGCCGTGACTGGAAACTAAACACTGGTAAATCCTACCAAAACCGGAATTAAAATGCTGACAGATTAAACCCAGCCCCTCAAACCCAGAAACTAGAGGTTCCGAACAGAACCGAGTGCTGAGCCTTGCGCTGCACTTGCTGCTTAGCCTGCTGATTCAGAGCACGGATCGCATGTGTAACATTAGCCAAATAAATATTGGACAAGTAGATTAAGCATAATTTTGCAGCATACAGGAAAAAAAATATCTACCAAAGATCTACCAAAGGCTCAGTCTTATACAAGCTATTACAGTATGTAAAGAAAATGAATACCAAAGGAATACTGTAGCAGGATACCTGCAAAATATATATCGAAATGTAAAATATGTAAAATAAGCAGCACAGCCAACCTGGTAATTATAGTTGCCTGTATAATCTGATGGCTAGACATTATTTTTATGTGCTACATGTGATGGAGATTAGCGGTAGTACAGGGCTGTAGTATCTCACGGACGGATTCTTTATCATAGATCCTAACTGTCTATTACATGCATGCCTGCTTTCGGAACGCTGTTTCACATATACGCCATTTAGATATTAAAAGCTCAATCTCCCGCGTAAATGTCCCCTATATTCACATGAAAGGACATGTATAGTGCATGCATACATGCATGTGTTATGCATAGCCAGTTAAGGGCTAATCCCTGGTTTCATCTTGCATCGATTTGTCATGCCTGCGTCGTCGCGGAAATCGGCAGCACAGCGCCGACACGTTTCTATGGAGGGGCCACGGAAGCCTTGAAACGGTTGTATTTCTTTCCCTTATTCCTCTCTGCCAGACTGAGTAAAATTATTACTTTACACCCCATAGTTCGCACTTCTTATCCATTTCCATCGACCCATTAAGTAACAGATATTCTCTGGGCTGTTTCTTTCCTCCACAATGTGATAATACTGGGACGGCATTACAAATGTGGTGAGAGGTTTGCTTAACAGAGGATCGAATCCTGTTCATTCAGTTCATCACTCACTTTCTGCATCTCTGCTGCTTTGACTGAAGGACATCTTCCTCTGCAACGTCCAATAGGGACCCTCGTCTGCTGTGGTCCCGCCTACGCTGCCTTCACGTAAAAGGCTCCCTGTATCTGACTGCTTGGCCACGCCCCCAGTTTTGGCCTGCTGGGGAGTGGCTGGGTCAGAGGACAGCTGGCCACCACGCAGGCTGTCATAGGCTGGGGGTCTCCTTAGGCCCGTGGAGGGGTATGTCCACAGCAGAGGGCTGTCAGGCGGGGGGGGAGTGTAGGCAGGCAAACTGTGAGGAGTGTGGGAGCGAAAGAGAAGGGAGCGGGAAGAGGGGGTGGCGTGGGTGGGATTTGGGGACAGGGCCTGGAGGGCATTGGTGGTGCTTTTGTGGTGGGTGGTTTCCCTTTTCTCTGACTTGGGGAGGTGGCTGGTGCTTTGGGTCTTTGAGTTCAGCTTCATGCTATGGGATGTGGTGAGCTCGCGGTCCGCCTTGCGGTACTGGTGGTAGTGTGACGGGTGATGGTTTGAGTGGTGGTGCTGGTGGTATCCATAGTGGGAGGACGGAGGCAAGGGAGTGGAGTGACTCCGGGCCCTCAGGCCGGGAATAGGGTGGGAGTGAGCAGAGTGTGAGTGACCCAGGCGGGAGTCCGTTGATTCGGCTTGTTGCTTGTCCTGATGGGCGTCTTTGGCGACGGTCTGTAGGACAGGGAGCTTGGAGGAGGAGGTGCTTCCGGTTGAAGCTAAACTGGAAGAACTCTGGGTGCTGGTTGTGCCCAGTTTCGCCGCGATGCCCACGCCACTAGAGGCAGCGGCAGGCTGGGGGAACGCCAGCAGGGGCGGGCGATGCTGGAGCAGGTTGGGAAATGGTGCGGGGATCTTGTTGCTTGTTTCCACCTGGGGTTTGCTTCCTGGGATGAGGTAGGGCGTTGGCGCCCTCTGGGTTTGGGGGACGGGGGTGGAGGGAGAAGAGGCAGGGAGGGGGGAGGAGTGGGAGATGGAGATGGGCGTTTTGGGCTTGGATGAGGAGGAAGAAGAGGCAGGGTGAGACAGCGAAGAAGCAGAGGAGCGAGAAGATGATGCATGACAGAGTTTCTCAGATCTGGGAGGCGGTGGGCCATCCTGTCTAAGGCTCTCTGCCTCCTCAGGAAGGGGGTACTTCATCTCCTCATAGATAGCCTCACTCTGCTCCGAGTCCGAGTCCGGCGTGGAGCTAATGGTGGCAGTGCAGGGGGAGAGGGCATTGCCCACCATTTCGATGTAGACTGGCTCTTCGCTGCCCATCTCCTGCACCTGGGTCTCCTGAGATGGGGGGGGCAGAGGGGTGGCCGGGGGGGGCACCCGGGCTGGCGGGGGCTCAAAGGTGAGCTGGGTGTTGGGGCTGCGTTTTGGTTTGGCAGGAGGCACCTTTCTGTTGGACATGTCCCCAGATTCTGACTTCCTCATGACTGTCAAGGGAGGAAGAAAGGGAGGGAAAGAACATTTAGAGTGTTACATTGGAGCTACAGATCAGATATGAGGGATTCAGATCCAGAGGACAGACTCGGCACACAGAGGAAATAAATCCCTGCACCACCATCAATATACAGCTCTGGAAATAATTAAGAGACCACAGCATAATTTTTTGTTTCACTCATTTCTCAACTTATCGGTGTGCATCTGTGAGTAATATTATTTCATTTTAGCAAACTGCGGCCTGGTTCTTCTCTGTTTCTTATAAATGAAGGGCTTCTTCCTTGCTTCAGTCCTGCTTCTAGAGCCTGAAATGAACTGTCCTAGCACTGCACTTCACACCTGCACTTAATGTTTCCCATTCCTTTTCAAGGTCACTTGATGTCATCCTACGATTCTGGAGGAACAGTCAGATAAGTTGTCATCTCTGGCATTAGAAAGTCGCTTAAGCCCTCTACCTGGCTGGTCTGTGGTTATTCCTAGTGTCTCCTACTTCACCTTATTCTTCTATACAGTGTTATGGTTAAGGATAGGGCTGGGTAGGGGTTGAGGTGTTCATATTGGGATTACAATTCTCCCTATAGAAATGATTGGAAAGTCCCTACAACCCTGTGTTTGTGTGTGTGTGTGTGTGTATGAAGCCCTTGTTTGTGCTTGAGAGTGAATATCCATGTTTCATAAACACTAACACAACATACACAACATGGCGTGTTAAAAATCGGGTTTAAAGAGCCAAAAATATGCAATGCAATAACAGCAATCCATCTGAAAACACTTGGGGGCTCAAGAGTCATTGAAAGTGATAGAATTTCAGTGCAGGCAATGGCCGTGGCTTTGCAGAATGAGGGGCCACACTTATTCACTTCCAGCTACTAGAGAATGACCATGAGGAGCTGATGTGCTGAAACTGCCATATTAGCAAGGTCACCTCCTGCCTAAATGCCACAGAGACCACAGGCACACCACACGAGACAAACAGCACTCTGCCATGGAGACTTCATTTCTCAAGGAAAATTACATGTTATTCAAACACAAGTCTTCCTCACATTGCAGCATTTACTTCCTCAAACCCTGGGCACTCATCTCCTGAAACACAGGGCACTCGTCTCCTATACACAAGGCACTCATCTCCTGAAACACAGGACACTAAACTCCACAAACACTGGGCACTCATCTCCTGAAACACTGGGCACTCAACTCCACAAACACAGGGCACTCAGCTCCTGAAACACAGGACACTCATCTCCTCAAACACAGGGTACTCATCTCTTCAAATACAGGACACTCATCTCCACAAACACAGGGCACTCATCTCCTCAAACACAGGGCACTCATCTCTTCAAACACAGGGCACTCATCTCCTCAAACACAGGGCACTCATCTCTTCAAATACAGGACACTCATCTCCTCAAACACAGGGCACTCATCTCCTCAAACACAGGGCACTCATCTCCTCAAACACAGGGCACTCATCTCTTCAAATACAGGACACTCATCTCCATAAACACAGGAAACTCATCTCCTCAAACACGGGACACTCATCTCCTCAAACACGGGACACTCATCTCCTCAAACACGGGACACTCATCTCCTCAAACACAGGACACTCATCTCCTCAAACACAGGGCACTCATCTCCTCAAACACAGGGCACTCATCTCCTCAAACAGAGGACACTCATCTCCATAAACACAGGACACTCATCTCCTCAAACATAGGACACTCATCTCCTCAAACACAGGGCACTCATCTCCTCAAACACAGGACACTCATCTCCTCAAACACAGGGCACTCATCTCCTCAAACACAGGACACTCATCTCTTGATGATGTGTTCTAAACTTGAAAGTTACAGGGAAAGGGGCACTATGGGGGGCCAGCCAGCTTTCAAGTATAACCACTGCTCCAGTTTCCCTATTGTATACACCCCTGCCTTAAGAGAAGGTCATTCACAACCTTAACCAATCAGGCTTCTCCTCACAGACCCTGCCCACCCCCTTACCATTCTTCCTGTTGAGGTGGGAATGCTTGGCCAAAGGCTGGCTGGGGGGTAGTGGAGGTGGCGTGTCTGGAGGGATCCCGCGGGGGTCAGCTGCGGAGCTGAGCCGAGTATTTGGGTGGCGCTTGGGCTTGGCTGGCGGTTGGCGCCCAGCAGTGGGAGGTGCAGCAGGAGTGGGGGGGTGCTCCCCGTTCTCCAGACCTGCCCCCTCAGAGCCCACGGAGTGGCAGGACTGTGAGCGTGGTGCCATGGCAGATGGGCATGGCGATAGGTCCTGAGAGACGGGCATGGTCATGAAGCCCATCCGGAAGTGACGTCGCAGGGTGGCCAGGTCACGGACTTTACCCACAGTGCACTGGGGCTCCTTACTGCCTGAGCTGTGAAAGCGGGACAAAGAGGGAGAGAGGGAAGACAGAGGAAGGGAGAGAGAGAGAAGGAGGAGATAGGACAAAGAGAGGAGGTGGAGGAAAAGAGGGAGAGAAAAGAGAGGGAAAATGGAGAAGGTGGGGGAAGAAGCAGGAAGAGAAGAGAGGGAGATGAGACAAGGAGAGAAAAAAGAGGAGAAAGGGAGAGAAGGGGGAAACAGAATGGGGAGATGAGAGGGAGAGGATGAAAAAGCAAAAGGAGAGAAAAGGAGAAAAACGGATGGGAAAAAGAGGAGGTGGAGAATACGAAAAGAGAGATCACTTGGGTTTGTCAGTAACGCATCAAGGCCTCTTACACACTTATTGATTCTTTAGAAAGCCAGTCAGATGTGGGCAGTGGCTCGCTGACTGTCAGAGATACTGCTACCTCACCACTTTAGAGCAGCCAGCAAGCATACCTGCATGGATTTTGTGACTCTGAGCCTCCGCACAGCTGTAAGACGGGTGAGAGACGGTAGGTGTCTCGTGAAGCACACAGAAAACATGTCGGATTCAGGCTAAAGTCATTCTTTCTGATGAGAATGAAATGTGCCACCCTGGGTTAATTACTTTAAAAATGTAATGCCCTCTCTAAAGAGTTATACTTGAAGCAAAGCTTCCCACTTTGGAACCGAACACCTTGAGGAGGATGTTGTATGATTACACAGAAAATCCCTGGCACCACAGGTGCCTCAGTGTTAATCCTGTGAGATCGACACCGGCTAAATTTAACGGTTTCACCGTCTTGCTTCTGAACTTAAGGAAGTCCGAACAATACGGTCCACCTAAACCAGGATGAAGCTCAGTCACTCCAATGCCAAGCAGGTGGCTTTAGAGCAGAGATCTGCTGGCACAAACCATATCACACCCACATAATTAAAAAGTGGCAAGAACAACTGAAACAAGAAGAAATCTAATTAAACAACAAATGAGAAGGCCTGAGGGCCCGTGAGGAGGACCCCAGACCCCAGATTCTCACAAGGGAAAGAGTGAGTCTACATTTCAGCATAGGGAGTCACGCTACAACCAGTCATTTTGGAGAGAATCACACTGCAACCAATCATCTTGCAGTCTTCCAAACACATATGGGTGGGGTCACAGTGAGCCTGTGGCCAATACCAGGAAGCACAGGGTACAAGGCAGGGGACACCCTAGACTGGACACCAGTAACATCACCACTGTTTATTTTTAAATTCTTGTTTTTTTCTAATTGTTTTTGAAATGATGCTTTGTTTGCCATTTGTATGAGCACAAGTACAAAAAAATGTTTTTTTTTTTTTATATATTCCATCATGCTCTCCTTTGAGTCACACATGCACACACAGGTGAGAGTGATATTTGGGGCCTGAGCACTGGTCAGCCTGTGTGCAGTGTACCTGGAGCAATTGGGGGTTAAGGGCCTTATTCAAGGGCCCAGTGGTGGCATCAGTGTGCCGGCCATGGGGTTTGAAACCAGCAGCCTTCTGATTACAGGCACAAACTGCTAACTCACTAAGCCACAGACTGCCCCCTGGTGGACACTTGTGGGTAATGAACTTTTAGTGAAATTTGGGGAAAAAAAAAGTGGAAACAATGGATGAAACAGAAGGAGAGGGAATAGGCTACTTTTCAAGTTTTAAAAAAGAGGCAGTTTCTCGGATAGCGATGGTGGTGGGGGCCAAGGCGGGCAGCGAGGAAGAAGGAGAAGCACGCCCCCCCCGCCCCCCCCCCGAGGCTGCAGGAAAGCGGGAGCAAGACAGATGGAGCAGGAACCTCCAAGAGAAAGCGAGGAGGAGGGGTAGGAAGCAGCACAAAGAAGAGGTGAACACACATATGGAGGTCTGCGGGGAGTCAGGGGCCACAGTGATGGAGACGGAGGAAAGGTGTCATAGGCAGGGCCGGGGGGGGGGCCTCGCTGTGCTGGCCACGTCAACAGCGCACCGGGCTGCCTGCACCAGCTGGCCCACATTACCACCACACTGCGAAATTAATACGCTCCATGCCGCACCGCTCTGTCCCCCATGACCGATGCTGGGCGACCTCAGCGACCCACTCGGGTTGGGGGGGGGGGGGCTGTTCCCAAGCCGACCCAGTGGCAAACTAATGCTAAATACGGCAGCAAAAGCGTCAGTGTTATTACCAGCCGTGTGCTAGGTGGGTGGGGTGAGGGGGAGATTAAAGCCCCTCTTTCAGCAAGTGGAATGGGGGGGGCACGTGAAAGATCATTTGAAAAGCATAGGGATCGGCTAACGACATCTGTATGCGAGAAACACCATTAAAATTCATAAGGATGGCCGGGACCCGGGATAATGTAAGAGTGACAGAGAGAGAGAGAGAGAGAGAGACAAAGAGAGACTTTTTCGAGCGCCCATGTGGCTGTGCGTGTCTGGGTGTGATTCGGGTGTCTGTGCGGTGGCCATGCAGCTGTGCGCCTGTCGCATGGTTTGCCACACATTTATGTGTGATAATGATTATCATTTAATTCGGGAGTTATTCTGACTTTGCTATGCACACGCCGGGCACAGAATTTATTTAAAAAATCAGCAGTGCGCACCTTCTCTACCACAGGTATTACTCATTTAGCGTTTCTATTTCCGAGATCCTTTGGTATAACTGCAGCCGGGTGTGTACATGATACTGATTGCTATTTTACATTTCAGCCGACGTCTCCCCCAATGTCGAAATGGCGTCGTACGATTCGCTGTGACATATTGCTCATTTGTCACTGACTCTGAGTCCCGGGCAGCGAATGGGCGGTGAGGTGCCAGTTAACCAGCATCCTGTAACAAAACATGGGGTGTTTGTACACTTTGGCTTGTGGTTTGTGACTCCGCCTCTGCATCCAGGGCTTCCCGTGCGTCATTATGGGATGGCACGCCTCTTTCGCTGTCGGTGTGTGTGTTTTTTGGGGGGTATCATGGAAGGATGGCTGTCTCCCACCTGATCATCATTTCTCCTGGTCATATGGAGGTCGTGTCTATGCCACAACACTCATGCTACAAGCTGTTCTGTTGGCTTTGCCAATCCCCCTAAAATGGCTACTTGCTACTTAGTATGTCTCCGTTTTTATTGTGTAGCCCGATCCACATGCCTCTGTAACATTTATTCTGAAATCATAAACCCACTCTGAATGCTGTTTAAAGTGGAATCCGGGACTAATGGTTTAGAAGGTAGCTTCGATGCTTGGAGGTTTCGGCTGTAGGGGATTACATTGCGCTCTTAAGATGGTGCTGCTGTCTCTTTAAGAAATAGACTTGCATCAAATTGCTGAAGCAAGCATGAAGATTTGTGAGTGGACAATATGTAGAATGAACAGAACTCACGCTGTGCCTGACCAGCTTCTCACTCTGCCACACTGAAGGCCTTCCTTTGGGTGCCATATTTATCTGTTCCAAGAGCACAGGGTAGACGGGCCAGAGGAAGGTGCAGTCACACAGGAAGGAAGAGGACAAGCTGAGCAGAAGTGAGGGACATGGAGAGGCAGCAAGGAGAAAGCTGAGATAGGAGGAGGCGAGAGAGGAAGCTAAAGGAAGAGGAGCAGAAAAGAGGAGCCTAAGAGGAGGTGATGAATGAGGAGAAGGGACAGGAACCTGGAAGCTGAAGGGAAGTGATGAATGAGGAGGGACAGGGGAGAGATGGCTGTATGGGGATGATGAATGAGGAGGGGGACAGGACAGGAAGTTGAAGGGAAGTGATGAATGAGGAGGGACAGGGGAGAGATGGCTGTATGGGGTTGATGAATGAGGAGGGGGACAGGGGAGAGATGGCTGTATGGGGTTGATGAATGAGGAGGGACAGGGGAGACGAAGTTGAAGGGAAGTGATGAATGAGGAGGGACAGGGGAGAGATGGCTGTATGGAGTTGATGAATGAGGAGGGGGACAGGAGAGAGGAAGTTGAAGGGAAGTGATGAATAAAGAGGGATGATGGATGAAGAGGAAAGACATGAAGCTGAAGGAAGGTGATGAGTGAGGAAGAACAAGAAAGAGGATGCTGAAGGGAGGTGATGATGAATGAGGAGGTGAAACAGGAGAGAGGAGGCAGAGGGAGGTGATGATGAACGAGGAGGGGGATAGGTGAAGCCAAACTACAAGAGATAGAAAAGATGAAGAAATTGGGAGAAATGGAGGACATAAGGATGATTGACAGACTTGGGAAAGGGTGAGGGGAAAATGGAAACTCAAAAAAAGAACTAAAAAAATGGACATGGAATGAAAAGTACTGGATAATCTAAGAGTACAGATAACAGAAAAGGTAGGTAGAGACATAGACAGCGATGGAGAAGAAAAGCGTTTCTGAAGCACATCTGTGACGTCAATAAAGCCCATTTCAATAAGAAAAGAATAAAAAGCTGTAGAATGAGAATCTGCCTGTCTATAAATGATTTTATGTGACTTTTTTTTAGCCTGAATTCCATACAGGCTTTTATTTAAACACCAGTCCCTCGCAATGGATGCTTGTTTCTTTATTTGTATCCCTCTTCCACTGTCAGCACTCGTAGGCGGAGGCGGGGTGTGATCTCTGCGCCCACATCTTCCTCCGCGCACGGATGATGTGCTCTGCTGCATTTTGGATGAATTGTTTCCGCTTCCCCCTCTTTTTTGCCACATGAGGACATAGGGGGGTTGAGGAACAGGGGCACGGCTGAGTAGAGCAGTCAGACATTGTAAAGCTCAAGGTGTGTGTGTATTATGTTTATATTACATTGTGGGGACTAAATCCCCCATAATGTAAAAAAATCTGTCATTTTGAAGTTGTGGGGACCACTTTTCATGTTCTCACAAAGATGTGTGACAGCAATCAAAAAAGTAAAAAAGAGAAAAATCTTGTATTTAGTTTGTTTATGCATGATTAAAGTTAGGGCTGGGTGGGGGTTAAGGATGTCATGTTGGGATAGAAATGAATGGAGAGTCCCCACAAAGATATAATTACAAACCTGTGCATGTTGGGATAGAAATGAATGGAGAGTCCCCACAAAGATATA
>JABFEA020000002.1:26783983-26796997 GCA_019775915.2 Cyphomyrus plagiostoma
CCCCCCCCCCCCCCCCCCCCCCCCCCCCCCCCCCCCCCCCCCCCCCCCCCCCCCCCCCCCCCCCCCCCCCCGACCAGACATACCGCAGATACAAGCCTGGGGGGGCCCAGAGCACTGAAAAAAGAGAAACAAGTAGGGATATAGATACATTTTTGGCAGATATTTTTTATCTAAGGCAATATACAATCAAAAAAGCAAGATAAGGCCCTGGAGCAGCTGGAGATTAAGGGCCTCACTCAGGGGCCTAACAGTGACATCAGCCTTCCAATCCTGGGATTTGAACCAGCAACCTTCTGCTCATGAGCGCAGAATCCTAACTCACTCCAGAAATTCTCCAGAAATTCCAAGATTGTGCAAACCGGAGGAAACAGAATGAATAGTATAAGCAAGGAATGAAGGTTAAATGGAAACGCCTTTGTGATGGGGGTAGCTGGAAGAGAGGCAGGGTGATAATGCATGCTCTGTAATACCTGGATTTCCCCAACGGGACCCGGTACATTCAAGCAGTGATCGGCGGTTAATGGGAGTTGGTTAAACCTGGAGGCAAATGATTACGCGTGATAGTCCCGCACAAATTGGTCTCGGAAGCCTACTTCCCCCGTCATTAATGACAGCTGTTCAGCTGAGCAGTCAATACAAATCCACAGGGGTCACGTGTGATAAAATGAGATTCTCCATATTTAAATATCGTTCCCTCGGATAGATTGGGAGCATCACACTGCTGAATAACAGGGACTAGACAGCTCTGACCCCAAGTCCTACTGCTACACAACCTGCTGTTAGGGAAAAAAGGATGTGCTTGTGCCTTAAGACATGAAATGTTGTGTTCAGATGGTATGGAGTGTGTTATGACAGTACTGTTGGGCACACATCCATATAGCCACTGCAGAACTGGCCATGTCTTCAGCAGGGTCTGAAGTTTGAGCAACACATTTGTCTTACACACTTAGTAACAATCCATCCGCCTTGCACTGCTTATGCAGTGTAGTGTCACAGTTAGCATGCAGCCAAACCCAGCTAGCTTAGAGCTCGAGGCAAGGGACACCTTGGATGGGATGCCAGTCCATCACGAGGCACACAGACCCAGGGGCATTGGAGGGTCTGGATACCATGGCCAACTCAATCCAAGTAGGGATCCAATGTAACATTTTCTCAGGGTGCCTAGAATTTCTAGCTATGACCCTATGCATACCCACACACCATGTGGTGACATTTAGAGAACAATTCACCTACCTGCATGTGTTTCCAAACTGGAATCAAAGTTTATTCATAGAGGTAGCTAGAAATTCTGGGCCTGGCAAAATGTTACCAGGGTAGATTTGGTAGATTTTGCAGACCAGGCCCAAACATTAGATTTTGGGGCCCCTATGAAGTGCTGGGCCCCTAATCTGCCAGGGCAGTGTTCCCCAATTCAGTCCTCAGGGACTCCCAAATAGTCCACATTTTTGCTTCCTCCCATCTCCGACTCAATCAAAAACACAGATTAGCTGGTACAGGTATCTTAGGTTCTGATTGGGAGCAAAAGTATGGACTGTCTGAGGATTCTCAAAGACTGGTTTCGGAAACACTGTGCTAGGGTATCCGGCCACTCCAACACCCCAACCACTGAGCCACTAAGATGTAAGGACCCTAATATGATATTAGAAAAAGCTTTATTTCTCCTGCAGCTGAAGAGGTAGACAATATCTGGCCGTTAGATGTCATTGTGGTTAAGGGTGAAGTCACTTTGAGTCCAGAGGGTGTTTTTTTTTTTTTTGGATCCAGGATCACTTGGGGTGAAATAATCGGCTAAGAGAGCCACTTGCTCACAGAACAGCCACTTGCTCACAGGATGCAAACGGAGGCAGAGGTAATGCAATACAGTATTAAGATGTCCACACCGATGAAACCACTTAAAGCAAGAAGATGATTCAAGAGGCAAAAGGGGGATTTCAAAATGTAAAGGGCACCCTGGAGGTGTGATTCCAGGTAGTATGGTGAGGAATGACAGAGGGGGTCAATCAGAAAAAAGTCACTCGGGTTTAGGCTACTCTGTGTCAATATCAGGTGTCTGTAGATGTAGATTATGACTTTATGTGGGAGAGAGAGAGTTCCCATCCCCAAGTGCTGGACAGTTTTCAAAACTTCTGTAAATCTTGCTAAATTAAATGATGAACTACATTTGCCAGTGTTTCTGTAGTATGCGTTTCCCTCTACGGATTCATTCGTGGAAACATCGCGACAGGACCGCAGGAACATCGTGAGCTTGTTACCCGTGTCTAGAAAATGGGATCGCTTCGTCCCTAAAATTTCAGGTACACAGCATGCCCTGGAAACGTGCTTCATTAGCCAGACAAATCGGGGATCCTGCCTTCAACGGCCTGAAAAAGCCACAGACCGCATCGACAGACGGACGGGGACTGCGGCTGCACCGGCCCAACCCGGCTCCGAAAACGAGGGAGGCGGAGAGGGGAGGGAAAAAAGACCGCAAAAAGAAACAGGGTACAGGAATTCGTAGACATAAGGGGAAGAAGAAGGAGGAACAGGAAAAGCGAGGGAGCGAGAGGTGAATGCGGCGGTGGGGGAGGGTTGTGAAAGCACGTCTCGCGCACCAGCCGCTGCTGTGTGTGGTCGCCTAGCAACCCCGCTCGTCTGCTGCCTCTCTGTCTCCCCGGCCGCCGAGTCTCCAGCTGGGCGCGAGTGGGACAGGCAGAGATTTACCACAGCGGCGCACGTCGTCGCGTTTCCAGCAAGGGAAGTACCCATTAATGAAACACCAGCAGCGGGGCAGATGGCACGCGGCCATGCGCCGATCGTACGCTGGAAATGTGCGCGCGAACGTACACAAACACGGATCCGTATCTGTTTTCCATTAGCACAAGCTCCCATAGTCTTCGTTTTCACAATTTTCAGACTTAACCAAAAGCATTACAATTAGCCACATCAAGCAAGAACAACTACACGAAAAACATCCTGTCTAAAGATCATATGCTAAATAATGTAAAGTAAAAGTAATTACATGAGGAACCCAGACAGTTACAGAAGATCAAAAGTCAGACTAGATTAACATGCTAGTGCAAATCACTTAGTCTGATTTAAATTCTCATTCTAAGGTGAAAAAGTGCACAATATACTGCCATAGTTCATAAATGCTAGTTCTGTCATGTTTTGCATGTTTTCGTGGATTATCCTCTGCCTTGCGCCCATAGAGGTTCCGGATTCACTTGACCATGCGTAGGACAGGCGGGAATAGAATATGGATGGATAGATCATGGATGGGATGGATGGATGGATCTATGGATTGATGGATGGATTCTGCAGGAACAATGATACATTTATTGAAGTATGCATAAAGTAGTATGTTATTTCACAAAGATGATCATCATGATGTGTGAATACATTAAATGAATCGTGGATTTTTTTAAAAGTAATATCAGACAGGTAAACAAATCACAGGATAGGTAGGCTACATTCTCGCTCTGTCAGGGTTACAGTCCAGTAGAGTGATGGGCGTGTCCGGTGCAACACTACGGCACCGCCTGCTGGGGGCGCTCTGCTGATCGCGGAAAGGAGCAGAGAGTGCTGCACCAGGTTAAACCTACACCGAGACAGAGGGGAAGTAAACCAGGAAGTGAGCACGAGGGAAGAACGAGGTAGATCGAGTGAGGAAGAATGTGACTGGGGCGCCGTGAGCAGGAGGATAAGCGAAAGACGGGATGAGAGTGAAACAGCACTTGGGTGAGAGTCAGTGAATAGTGAATGAAAGAGCAAGTCTCTAAGTGAGTCAGAGAAAATGATTAAGGGAATATCTGAGTGAATGACTGAGAGGCATCCCCAAATTACCCCCGTTTTCCTGCTCCTCTTCCTCAGCGGACTCATCACATATTAATCTTTCATAAAGCAGGACCAGAAATAAACTCCTTCCCTTTCCATGCGCTCTGTTGTTCAGCTTTGCTCCTCTGCTGTGTCATATACAAGCGAGAGGAGGCAGGAAGCAGAAAGAGGGTCTGGGCTGGGCTTGGGGAGGTTCGGACGCATTTAATTAGTGGGGAAGAGTAGATATAAATGATCGACGAGCTCTTAAGCATTGCGTGATTTACACATGGTTATTACCGCCCTCGGCTCCCGAGAGAAGGAGGGGGGGGTGCTGTAACCGCGAACCGCAGCCACAGCTGTGCGGAACTCCTAAGCGCGGTGTCAGGCACAGGGCGACGGCATCTGCAGGGGACACCCCGCAATAGACGACGCTAGGCTTTTCTCCCAGGGGGAGAGAGAGCCATCCAGATAAATACATTTGCAAAAAATACATATATAATCCTTGTTATTATACATTACTATAAATTGCACAAGCCGCATTTTCAAATATAGCTTTATTTTTTATAGAACTTAATATGTTGAAATAGCATTTTCATCTGACGAAAAGGGGGTGCAATTGCACCCCCGGTAAAATCGCATTTGCGCTCCAAACAGCACAATAGAGCCAAACTCGCGTTGAAACATCTACCATCAGTAAATCGTATAATTTCTCGTCCGAGTTTAAAACAGTCAACTCCAAATCTGGTAAACTGATAAACAAATTCATAATTCACGTGTTTAAAGCGTTCCTATGACCTGGCATTGTGTGTCGCTGAGTTAATGCTTTGTGACATCGTTGAATCCACCAGTGTCCCCAAATGGGCTGTTCTAGGAAACATGGCGTTACCCAAAAATAATCTGCAGTTCTTGCTTATGTTTTTGCACATATGTGTGACACACTACCATTAATATGTTTACAGCACAGGATCAGCTGTGTGAACACAGTCCAGCCTCACCTGGCAAGCCCTCTTGTAAAATGTCAGACTCCCGTTTCCACTGCACCTTCCCCTACCCCCCTCTCTCTCCTCCGCCACTCTCTCCCTCCCTCCCTCCTGGTGCAGTCTGCAGTCTGGCGCACTTGCTGACCCCACCCGTCCCCCGCACCCTCCCTGCCTCACCCCTGCTGCACACAATTGTTGCCCTTGACTCTGGCATCTTTCATGGTGGGTGTAAGGACCAAGGTGAACCAGACACGATGAGACACAAATGCGCGCGCACACACACACACATGCACACACACATACACACACACACACACATACACAGACTACACATGGTGACCCCCTCACACACTGGCACACGCAGACCACACATGGTGACCCTCTCTCTCATTCTCTCAGACACACACACACACACACACACACATACAGAGCACATTCGGTGACTCTCTGTCTCTCTCTCTCTCTCTCTCACACACACACACACACACTCCCAAAACGAGGTTTAGCACAGGGAAGCCCCCCCCCCTACTTACTGCTGGAGCCATGATGACAGGAGATGCAAAGAGGCTCAGGGACACATGTGCCACTAGCATGATCACACAGATATGCACATGCATGTCTCATGATAACAATACTCCCCTTTTACATGCACTCGACGATTACCCCCCTTACAGCTATGGCAGTTAACTGCGGTGGCAGTTAAAATACAATGTGAGCCTGCAGATGTGTGTGTGTGTGTGTGTGTATTTAAGTGTGCAGATTTCTGTCAGTGATGGGCACTAATGGTCACTCCCTAAACAGACCAGTGTACAGGAGGTAAGCCAGTGTTTAATATTATCACTGAGTGTACCACTGCCTTCTGTGCAGTGTGTACACCGTTTATTACTACCGTGCCCCTATCAGCAGACAGCTGTCACGACTTTAACTGCCCGTCCTGTTGGCTGCCTCGGCCATCTAGGTGTGGACAGGAGTCTGAAAGGGCATCAGGTCCACACCCACAGCTGTGACACACATCACTGCTGCCTGCCTTTTAATCCACTCGGCGTCATGCTCAGTAGTGGAGTGCAGTGCGCTGTGTGAGTGCCCCTTAGACATGGAACTTACAGGATCATAGTATGGCCCGTCAGCGAGCCACTGTGAGAGATTTCGCTGCCATTCCTATATGTCAACTTTAGAGGGCATCACACTGGAGCAGTCAGCTCATAATGGACCTTTGAAGTACAGAGTCAGCCGCAAAAGCCCCATCAGCAGGCGAGCAGCGTGTGCTGACGCAGTGTGCAAAGTCTGGCACATCATTGCAACGCAGCAAGTTTCGGTGTTTCACAGTGGTGCATTGCCATGGGTGGGGCATTATCTATGTACATAGTGCTGGGTGTTCTTAAACCATTTATATGGCCCGTCTGCTTGTTCCTCTTTTCCAAGTTCAGTCTTTCCTGGATTGTCTCCTCCCACCACGTGATTCTCGCCCCTAGCTCCTCCCACCCCTAAGAGCCACACCCACAGCTCCTCCCACCCCATGATCTATGTCTCTAGCCCTTCCCACCCTGTGATCCCCGGCCATAGCTCCCCCACCCTTTGATCACCCGGCCCTAGCTCCTCCCACCTGGTGATCGCCCGCCCCTAGCTCCTCCCACCTTGTGATCCCTTGCAGATAGCCCCTCCCACCCAGTGAGCCACACCCACAGCTCCTCCCACCCCACGATGCACCGCCCATAGCTCGTCCCACCCTGTGATCCCCACCCCTAGCTCCTCCTACCCGGCATGGTGGCATGCAGTGGACACCGATGAGCAGGATTGTGACAGTGTGCTTGGCGGGAGGGGGATGCGGAGGAGAGCCCACCCCCTGGCAGGCAAACCCAGGGCCGCTCATTACAGGGACCAACATGGCATGAGGACAGGACAACCCTCAGCAAAGCCATGATGGGGTGCAGACGGCTTATGGGTTGACCGCTAATCCAGATTTGGGAGGAATTTAAAGTGAAGCTGATAAAATGACTGCCATACACAAAGCACTGGCTGTTAATCTGCCCAGACTCTCATGCCAATTAGTGCCAATCTGTGATCTAATGCTTTTCACAGATTTAGTGAATTAACTGGGGGTTGAACCCACAAGACACCCCCCATCACATCCTGGGACATGAAGGGCCACTTTGGGAGAATGCTACACATTGCTACACCTTCTCTCTGCCTCACTACAGTCTAAAAATTAACAAAATTCAGCCTGATTTATCCGTCAGTCCTAACTGCTTTCCTATCAACCTGTGGTGTCCCCTCACCACAGATTCAGGCTATTAAATCATGTATTATTTAATTTCATGCAGTTGCCCTTTACAGAACCACCAAAGATTTAAAAACAAAATTTAACTGAAGTTGAATTTTCATTTATATTTGTCTGGATGTGTGTTTGCCTGGCAGTGTATTCCCATTGGTCCTTTCATCTGTTTGTCAGTCTAGTAGCCCATTCCCACTGGGCCTTTCATCTGTCTGTCAGTCTGGCATTCTATTCCCATTTCATCTTTCATCTGTCTGTCAGTCCGGCAGCCAATTTCCATTCAAGCCTTTCTTCTGTCCATCAGTTTGGCAGTTTTCTTCCATTGAGTCTGTCTTTTGATGCTGGGTGGCACATTCTTCTTGTCTTTGTCTATCAGTTTGTCCAAATGGATTTTCATGCATTAAATATTAATGTAGTCAGTCTGTCTCATTCTTAAGGTCATATTATTTTATGTGATTGTTCAGCAGGGGGAGACATAAGCTAAATTTGCTCCAATTTGTCCATTTAAACCATTTCCTGCCTGTGTTGTTATTTATGGTAGCACTCACTACACGTTAACTTCCTGCATGTGATGCAAAATATATTCAATGCAAGAAAAGAAAAACTTCACTTTCACCTTCACTGTAAAGGTTTATTACCACATAAATAAGCACAACTTACACTTAAGTCTCCTTAAAATCTGAAGAACATTAATCAAACAACTGGACCCGCAAACTGGGCTGCACAAAACTTAATTATGCAAAAACACTTAACTTAAATTAACATGATATAACAGGATGTAATAGAAAGTGGCGGTACATGCTTGTTAATTTACTTGAACCTTTGAGCAGTCTGGTCTGTGATGTATATCAGCGGTGTGGAAACATGCCAGCATGTTGCCCATCTGCAGCCTTTACATGCACAGAGCCGAGACCCCGAGTCACCCAGTTGCTCTAACGCTCAAACCCAATATTATCACGGTTAATTAATGCACTGCAGTGCATGAACAGGTGTCCTGATGTCATAAACCACCTGTAACCCAGGAAACGCGCACAGACACACAGACACATTCCTTTGCTGCATTAGTCAGTCAAAGTAGCTAATTCAGGACAAGTGATCCATACACACATACATATTCTAATTGCTCAGCTAGTACAAGAAGCACAGTGCATGAGGCAGAAGACCCCCTAGAGAGGATGCCAGTTCATTGCAGGACACACAAACACACACACATACAGACCTGTACTCATGTCTTTGTGGGGACCATCCATTCATTTCTATGGGAAAAAACCCTAATCCCAACCTTTACCCCTACCCAGCCCTTACCTTAACCATAAATTTCCAAACAAAATGCAAGATTTTTGGCATGTTTAGTTTTTCGATTGCAGTCACTGGTTTTTATAAACTTGAGTTTTCCCTTGTGGGAACTGAAAAAAAAATGGTCACCACAACGTCAAAATAACAGGTCTTTATCACATTGTGGGGAACCTATAATGTAATATATACCTAACACACACACACGCACACACACACACACAGGTTGGAACTTATATCATTGTGGGGACTCTCATTTCGATGGGGAAAACTCTATTCCATACATGACGACCTTAACCCCTACCCAGCCCTTACCTTAACCATAAGCAACCAAACTAGACTTTTGGCATTTTTACTTTTTTGATTGCATTCAGAAATCTTGGTGGGGACCTCGTGGTCCCCGCGAGGCAGCAAATCTTCGAGCTGAATAAGCTCCGTGATCCTGACTTTATCTGCTCGATTAAACATCTCACGTAGAGATATTCGGTGTCTATGCATTTTTCGTTACCGGGCAAGGAAAATAATCTAAGTTTTTAATCCTATAAATTTCTGATAACATGTTTGTTGGAAGTTATACATCGTTTAAGTAGAAGAGCATCAGTTAACCAATAACAATAAAAGACAACAATAATAATAGACAGGACAAAGTCTTCGCGGATCTCTGCATTTATAGCTACATGGTGTGGGTATCTTATTTAGGATCGGAAAAGGCGGTTGACACAAAGGCACAGTTCATCGCCAGCAGACGGATGCTCGGCAGCCAGACCCTGGGGGAGCCGAATAGTCTCCCTTCTCGGGAGTTGCAGCACAGATTCGGGACGGTCTACGCGCAGTTAATCGGCGAGCAGTCTTTCAGCGCGCGATCTGAGTGACTATTGAGTGACACCATTTAAAATGCGAGGCACACCTACCTCATACTCGTATTTGGAATTTCCACATAAGATGCTATTCACTGGGGCAAGCAGTCTCAGTAGTTAACAGACAGATCCTGAGCTTCGCGCTTGTGTGGTTAAGCTCACATATAGCCTACTGCTCCTCTGTGCATGTGCAGATATGTGCTTCCGTTGCTCGTGCAATAGGTATGGGAATATCTGTGTTATTAAGTAGAAATGTCAGAAATGTCGTGCGCGTGTTTGCTGCTCTTCTGTCACATGAGTACGTGTGCGGTAGGCATACTATGTAACCATGTAACCATGTCGCACGCGTGTGCTTATGTGTCTGCTGCGCGTGTCCCTCGGCCGTGTGTGCGCGCATATGTGCCAGTGGGCATGCTCGTGTCTGTAGGCATTGTGCCTGTCTTCTGTTCAGCCGGAGTCACGATCAGACAGGGCTGTGAGGCATGTTTGCACCCCCAACGCCTCCTCCCCCGGACCATGTGGGTATAAATAGTATAACGAACGACTGAAGTAGGGTGCACACCGGCAAAAAGGAAACAGTCTGTGACACTGAGACTGCACTGGAATACAGCGCTAAAACAGAGCCGTAGAATAAAACACTACACTCTCATTGTGGAAAACTGGTTTATGTAAAGAAAACGAAGTAAATGATTTCCATTCATAAACTCGTTTTCTAAACCGCATGATAAAGCACAGGTCCTGCCATATATATATTCTGTGTTCTGTTCAGGCACACCGTTCAAATGACCGAATTATTTAACTGATTTCAACACTCGAATGCAAGGGTCACTCCACTGACGTACAGAGCCATCGGCGCGCACCCGTTCACCTCAAACATCTGCCCTGAATCACTAAGAGACAGGTAGTTATATAGGCATCCGGACTAACCACATACAACTAGAGTTTGTATAATAATTAGTTTGCCTTTTCATACAGGCATCCCTTGATCACCAACACAAAGCACAATGCCGGTAAAAACAGCGATGGTGCCGATCAGTCAGCGCCATGGTGAATGCGGGGCTTCGCTTTACATTCCATAACTGATAAACTGGACTACGGTTTAAGTGCAACTCGATAAAGGACTCACACAAAAACTTTATTTCTGGCGCTTAAGTCCATTCATCAAACGTACTATTTAACTTTTAAAACAACAATGGCAAACTTACCTATTTCAGAAGCTTGATGAGTTCGCATCCAAATACGAGAAAGAAACGTGTAGGATTCACGTTTATTACTTAGTCGTAGATGCGGTGCCGTGTTTTTATACTACATATAGCATACAAGTTTATCAAAAATCATAAAGTTGTCGTTATTTTACCTAGAACGGAGTGTACTACTCTTAATGATAAAATAACCGTATAAATAACGATGCTTAATACAGCGAGAAAGAAATCAAAACAATTTGCCGTTGTTAATTACCGAAATGTTCATGATATTGCAGTTTTCTTCGGGATCAAGTTAAACAAATATTACTTAGCGTACTCATTTAATTAGTGTCATTTCGCAGAAAAAAAACATGGAGTGTGATTCGGTGTGGACGACATAAGGATGCAATCAGTCCTATTTGTGGAAAAAACGTTGCTTTCATTAGTAGTCGTTTAAGGTCTCGTTGAAGTTAAATTCGTGTTGCAATTCAATACGACGTTAAAATCCTTTAATAGCTCATTCACAAATAGTGCTGAAACGCTCCTGACCTAAAAATTTTTCCACTCAAAGAAATTAAAAGTCATACACGCAATTCGCCTCTTTAAATGAACCTGTTATATTAGTTAAGAAGTCGTACTGTTCTTTTACATAACTGAGGTTTTCAGAAGCAGTTGGTGGTCTCTATAACAGAAGCGATGAAGGAACTGATGATGATCCGTTTCGAGTGAGCGGCGCGTCCCATGAATCCCCGGATCACAAGCGCTCTATGATAATGTTTTTGTAATTGTCGCCATTGCCTCTCCGCGAGACATCTTTTAAAATGCATTCATGAAACGTTGCCTTTTATTTATATTTCCTACTCTGCCCTTCCCTCCCTCCCTCTCCTTCTCTTTCAGCCCCCTCACGAGTATTTACAATTTGCCAGCATAGACGTAAGCAGGCTGTCAGCGTATAGGGATCCGTAGATTCCGGAGTCAGACCTAAGTCAGCTTGCATGCACACCTACACGGTCTCTCTGACAAACACAGTCATTTACACACACGGACGGAAATAAATCCGCATGAGTACTGCTGACGAGCGAACACGCATTACAGGCAGGGTGCTGTAAATGTAGTATAAGAAATATAATTCACACAGTAAAGTGATCTGAGAAGCAGACACCCTGGTAATAAAAAAAAATCCACTCTGTTAATCAATTCATTTACGTGCTGCTCTGTATTGATTCAATAGCCTATAATTCTGCAACCACGTAAGCCATTTACAGAAAACATTCACACCGGAATAAAACTAAAACTGGGACGATATATATGTAATTAAATAACATTTAAAAGCACATCAGATATAACATTTGAGGCATGTTAGACTCCAAAAGGGATGGACAACCTGAAAAAAACAGTTAAGCATACCTCGAGGTACCCTTTACTACAAATTCCCACAATTCTTCCCCAACTAAATATCTTTCTTTCTCATTAACTCACTCATATGTCCTCTCCATTTGCTGGTTTTATCTCAGAGTTCTCCATCAGCCTCCTTTCCTCTCTCCCTCCCTCCCTTCTTCCCTTGCTCTCTCTCTCTCCTTCCCCCTACCTCTCCTCCCTTCTTCCGTCTTGCGCACGCCCTATAAATAGATTCACCTTTATGCTGTCTGTTCCGTCCTGACTGTCTGATACGAAGGGAGGTTCACTGAAGAAGTAATCGGAAAAATCAGGGAGAAGGGTTAATAATTACAGCCGTAAACATAAAATTAAATGGGCACAATGCAGACAAAAGAACAGCATAAACATGCACAAATAGTGTCGGGATTGCAGAGTTGTGATTCAGTCGCTTTACACTTCAGACCTACAGCCGTGCGTTCAAGAACTGAAAAGGATGGCGGTCAATGAGCAAAATCGACGGAGACTTATGAGGAAAAAAGACAAAGCGAGACGCCGATAGGACAGGAAGGGAGCAGAGGAAAAACCGAATTATCGGTGGAGAAAAAGCATTTTCGCCCTTAGCTGGCGGGACGGAGAGGAGTTCCTGATTGTCAATTAAGATTTTCTTGTTTTCATCCAGAGAAAAGGAACCAGTTATATTCCTGTACAGGGTACTATCTGGCTTTTACTCCGCCCCTTTATGACAATAGACTGGCACTCACACGCTTCCTAATGAAGCCGTCTGATAGTACAAAAGGCACTTATAATTGTGTACATTTAAAGTTTGCCATAATGTAAGTATGGAGCTGTTTTTGTATTCTCATTGGGTTCTACCAGCGGCTCTGTTGACATCAGAATGACTGCAAATGGGTGTACGTGATGCCAAATTCATAAAACCGCGATATACTCATGACCACCAGATCTGTGGGCGTATTCAGAGCGGCCACGGTGCCACATTTTAAATATGATAAATAAATAATTTAAAACACCATCATGCGTATAGGCAGATGATGAAAAACCTCAAGCAGTCCCACTCGCAGTGTTCCAGCCACACCCCGCTCCACATTTTCGCCTTCACACTAACCTGCTACGCAGATTGAATTCAATGAGTTGGGGGGCACAGGGAGGATGGAAGAGGCTCATTTATCACTAGCTGTACCTCAGTGGGCTGTGTCTGAATATAAATCACGTCACAACTGAGAGACACTCTGTATGTG
>JABFEA020000002.1:26797022-26814176 GCA_019775915.2 Cyphomyrus plagiostoma
GGGGGGGCGAAGAAAGAAAAGATAAAACTGGAGGCTGAGAAGAATGAGGGGGGGGGGGGAGTGGTAGAGGAATCCCTCTATTAATAGCCCACAGCAAAACAGGAATGAGACGAAACCAGGACTGAAAGAATATGCAATGGACTGTTTAGGCTGAATTCAGTCACACATGTGAGCCCAAGACAGATCGCCTACGTGTAGCATTTCAAATTAGGATCTGCGCTTTAGAAACATGCATTTAATTACATAGACCTAAATCGCATACGTTGTCTCATTCCACAACGTAAGTGCTGATTGCCTTGTTCGATCTACTAAACTGTTTTTCGTTTTTCTATACGTAGGCCTACCTGGTCAAACAGAGGGTACATGCTCAAGAGAAAGAGGTGCAGTCAAAGAACAAAGACTTTTCAACCCAACTGACAAAAGGTTTTAGCACCAGAGGTGAAAATTCCTCTCAATTTTATTTCGAACGGTCTGTTTTTTTCCTTTTAACTTTCCCTGTCGCAGATGTTTAATAGTGCATCCCGTAAAGCCGGTCGGATTAATATCAAAAGCATGGTTCAAATTTATCACACACCCCGATATCCCGACCAAAACAATCACGAAGAGGGTCGAAAGGTAAACCAAAAAGCGACTTAGGCTCCATCTGCCGGCGACAAAATGTATCACTTTATAATTACCGTTATATCGGTAATTAATATGAATTGCATTATATGTTTTATGAGCCAAGGATGTGCATGTCAGACAAACTTACTCATTAAGAATATCGCAGTTTTCACACAGTCGCCTCAGGCATCTCCATGCTTCAAAAAGTTATCTTAGGGCGTCTTGTTAAATGCGATCATTAATATTTTCCTTGAGCCTGCAAACTTAACCAAAGAATGATACATTACATTTTAGATAGTGTAGGGATTCTCTCTCGTGTTCTTTATGTATCTTGCATGCTTTATACAAAATATTATATAATACTACATAGATTTATAATGCCTAGATATACAGTGCTCACAGAATGTCTTGGGACACTTGCTTAATTTCGTAAAAATGTTGCACTTTATTGATTTAATAACAAAAATCATTACTTAATTCATTTGATTCTTTTTTACATAAATAATATTGCATTAGAAGATGGTGCATTCATCTCAAATAGTAATAAATTGGTAACCAAATGATAGTTCTAAATGAGCAGACAGAAAGTGATGGGACACAGCTGATCTGAGTTGAAAACATTATTGAGAAGCAGTCAAAATGGGTGCATTATAGGGTCAGTAAAACCTTTCCAATAACATACAACATCAAACATTTGTGTATAGTATCCCTTTGGGAGCCAACAGCTGCAACTGTAAATGCAGTAGGCCTACAAAGCAAAAAGACGGGAACTGAACTGAATCTGTCAGTCAAAGAAATGATACTTAATGAAAAGAAAATGTCTATACTGATATGTTAAGCATTTCAAAATCAAGTGTTCATAAGATCCTGAAGCACTGGAAAGAAAGAGGAGCTCCTTTGAACCTTCCAAGGTTTGGTCGCCCGAAATCCACAAACTCAACTGCTGACAGGAAAGTTATTCACAAGGCTAAGAAAAACAGTAAATAACTGTAACACAAATTCAGCAAGAACTTAGAACTGTAAATGTCCGCATCTCAGCACAGAAGATCTGTCATGGATTGCACACAGCTGGGTAACATGGCTGAAGAGCACGGTGTACATCTCTCATCAGCATCAAGAACCGAAAGACACGACTACGTTTGGGGAAAAGATCACATTAGAAAGCCTGTTTTATTCTGGGACCACATATGGTCCCTATGGACTGATGAGACAAAGATAAACGTGTTTCAGTCAGATGGAAATGGTGAAAGGAGGGGACTGATGAAGATCCTAAAAACAGCATATCCTCCGTGAAGCAGGTTGGCAGGGTGATGGCATGGGCGTGTATGTCAGGACCAGGAGACATAATAATTAGTGATGACATGACTGATGATGGTCGTCCTGTAGTGAACTCATAAACCTATAGAAAAATATTAAACTTGTATATATGTATATAATGTTGCTACGCTAGTGGGTTGTAGGTTTGTCCTACAGGCCGATAATAACCCAAAGTGTGGAGCTACATCCAGCTGGGAGCTCACCACAAGGAAAAGATGGAAAACTCTGGAGTGGCCATCGCAGAGCCCCGACTTAAAGCCAACAGAAGAAGTGAAACTCCATAGTAAAAGACCAAGGAAGAAGGCTGAGCTGAACGAGAAAGCAAAGCAAGCCATGGGTGAACCGCCACTGTGAAAACCACAGCAAACCTGTGCTCTCCATGTCGAGATGACGTCACGCTATTGTTAAGAAACAAGGGATATGCAACATAATATCAGCTATTTATTTTAAAAAGCTTTAACTAGATCTGTTCCAGCACTTTTTGTGAGCTCTTTTAGCATTATGATTTCATTTTCAGTTCATAAGTACTCAAAATGAACACTTTAGTAAAACTACTGATATTTTTGTAAAAAATAAAATAAATATTTTTTGTTTGGAAAAACAATAATTTGAAACATTTGCAACGAATCAAGCAAGAATCCCAAGACGTTCTGAGAGCACTTTATATTTAGCAATTTATTATGTTCTGGAGGATGTTCCTGTATTTTATCGTCAGTGGCGATTTTTGCGCGATACTACCATCTAGTGGTCGACTATAGTGATGAGTAGGTACTGTGGTTTATCTGATAATTTTCTCTTGTAGCCCTTCCACATTATCTTACGTTGTTTTTATTTCATGTGGAAGGCTTACATTCTAAACAGCTGTATCATTTGTAGTGAGGTTTACATTTATCACAAATAAACTCGTCTTACAAAAATGCGAGTAAGCTTTCCCCAATAAAGCAATTTCCTGCATTCCACGGCTACTACTTAATTAAAGTCGATTGAGTGTTTAGTTGATTTGTAATAGAATGGTAGAATAAGCACAATATTAAAGAAACTAAAGGGAGGCCTGTTCCAGTTACAATGCACAAAGCTATAAATAAAGGGGTGGGCGGAATGACCACGTGTCGGCTATTCTGGAAGTTATGGTGGAGTGGGGCGGGGGGCTTTCTGTATCAATGCCATTTTTTCCAGTATACTCAAAGTGTACTTTTGTCACGGCATCCGTATTTAATCATTTCCTTGCTAGCAAATAAATGTCAATTAATACGACTACCGCTATAATAAAATAATACAAAAAAACTTACGTGTACGGTCAGAAGCCAAATCTTTATTTTAAAAAACAGTGCAGAAAACACACCAGTTTACATTATGTCATCAAAAAATGTAACTAAAAACGTTTCGCTTTGCAAGAGGCACAGAGGAAGGGCGTCGCGGAGGCCCGGGAGGCGCCCCGTAAAGGCGCAGCACAGCCTGCATTGCGATTGGCTGCAGGGACTGGGGGAGCGGAGGTGGGTCTCTGACGTACGACTTTGGGGAGTTTCCAAGTTCAGCAGAACTTTATTAAATGAGAAAGTTCATCGGTGTGATTGTGGTGAGTAGGTTTGTGCAGGGTATTTCAAACACCAACCTTTTGCCCATTTTGTGCTCCTATTTTTTTCTGGGAATCGATTCGAGATCAGTTACAGTCAATTTTACGGTTTCCAAACAGAAGTTCGGGATTTTAAGCACAGCGTGTTGGTTTAGGCATTCTTTGCCGAGACGACTTAATAAGTGGTGAATTGAACCCAGCAAAATGAAGATCGAGTTTGCTCCGCTGAATATTCCCTTGGAAAGGCGCCTTCAGACGGCGGCTGTAGTTCAGTGGGTTTTCTCATTCCTTGCTCTGGGTGAGTAAGATATATACTAAATATTTAACCATCTATATTGTATCCCTCGACGCATTGGCCGGTGACAATCAGCACGCTTTTCGGCTCGCCTGGTCCCTAGTAACTGGCAACTGGTCATGCCTTTCTCAGTCCACCATGGCCAAGTTCACCAGGCAGATCAGGCATGATACGTGGTGTTTACTTACTAAACTTACTAATACGTTTAGAAGTACTGAAAATAAGTATTTGGCCGGTCAGTCGTTTGGGTAGATTACTAATCTTTTATCAAATTCTGGTTAATGACTCACCATCTTCTGACAGCATTGTGACAAGTAAGGAAAGGATCGCTGTTGCTTTCAGCTTGAAGATATTGTGCACGTGACTTTATATTGAACGTAAACTCCTTTTTACAATCCCGCCCCCTTGCAACTATTCATGTTCCATAACCACCTAACGAGGTCACTGAACCTGTAGTTTATCCCAGTAAGCACAGGGCACAAGGCAGGCGACACCGTGGTCGAGACGCCAGCCTGTCACAGGGTACACACTTGTACAGTAATAGGCTAATTTTACAGACATCCATTCGCGTATGTCGTGTGTTTTTGGTCTGCAAGGGGAAACCAGAGTGACGTAAGTCATGGTTTCAGAGGCAGTGTAGTACTGATTAAAGGGGTATTGGAAAGATCGGTCCCCTTGCCTGCCTGCCTGCCTGTTTTTAATAGCCATCCTTGCCGTACTGACTCGTGTTCCCTCCCCATCCCGGTCCCTCCTCTCCCAGCCCAGTGCTGCTTGGCTCTCTTCCTGCTGCTGTGCTTCAGCCAGTGGTGGGTTCTTGCAGTGCTCTACGCCGGCTGGCTCTACCTGGACCGGGACACGCCCATTAGGGGGGGGCGCCGCTCCCGCTGGGTCCGCGGCTGGGCCGTGTGGGCCTACTTCAGGGACTATTTCCCCATCTCGGTGGGTCCTCTTGCATACATACATGTTCATGCATCATGTCTTTCTCTGTCTCCCAGTTGGGTTCTAGGTTAAGTCCTCATCTGTCACAGGAGAGCAGAGGCTTATGTGACTCTAATCATTATTAGCCGCTGTTAGCCTTCAGTCTTTAAACATTTAGCTGAGCGTGTTTTCTGCCAGATGAAACTGCCAAGGGAGAATAATTCTTAATTTCCTCTATCTTGTGTAAGTGAATGTATTTTAAAAAATGCTGTTGATGGTGTTAAAATGTCTTTCATCTACAGCTGATCAAGACCGTGGATCTCGATCCCAAACGCAACTACCTGTTTGGCTTCCATCCCCATGGCGTCTTGGTCGCTGGGGGGTTCGGGAACTTCTGCACGGAGGCCTCTGGGTTTGCTACCCTTTTTCCAGGCCTGACCCCATATCTGCTGCTGCTGCCTTTTTGGTTCCGGGTTCCATTCTTTAGGGATTACATCATGTCCGGCGGTGAGCACCTTCTTGTGTCTCCTGTTAACCAGGAGATAGGAGTCGATCCTTGTGAGCTTGATTTAAAAACAGCAGCTTCTGTTTACTTGAGCTTAGGCTGGTTCATATTTGTGGTGTACACATCTTTCAGTAGTATTGTGTGTTTATTATTCATTGGTAGCGACGTGTTCTGTAAACAACATGAACATTGCAAGGAAACCAGCGTTCAGTATCTAAGGGAAGCATTGTCACTGATGGCTATCCACATGGTCAAGGGGAGCTAGCGATCTTTTACCTGGAAGTAGAGGGCACAGAGCAGGGGAACATACTGGATGGGATGCCAGTTCATTAGAAGGCATACAGGTCATATTCATTGGAATGCAGAGTGCATGCATTGATTGGCTGATGGTACCATCGTAAGCCTATCAGAAGGCTATAAATCTTATCCAGTAGAATGATTCAACTCTGGGGAACCGAAGAGGTTGACCAGCATGTCCTTTAAAATGCCACGTCTGTTCATTTTGTATAAGGTGGTCAGATTAGTTTGAGTGGCGAATATATAGCTTCCTGTTTAAGGAGTTGCTTACCTACAGACTTGATTCGACAAGGAGATTAAGGAAGGAATAATGAAAGTATAATGAAAGCCCCCCCCTGCCATCTTAGATAATGATTGGTGTGGCTGCTGATTTGTCTTTCACCTTGCTGTGGATCATGTGTTCCTGGCTTTGAGCCCACTTGGTAAAGACAGGTTGTGGGGGCTGGGGGGGGGGGTGGATCTGCGTGTTTGCTCAGTGACAGGTTTGAGTTCTCTGGCTCGTGTTGCGTAAGGGGACATTGTGAAAACTGTGTTGAAATGTTTGCGAGGTTAGACACTGACTAATGGGACTGCACTGTCACACGCTGCAGGGTCGGTACAGGAACGCTGCTGGACAGGCTGTCATTTAGGAAAACATGGAGCTGGCATCTGTCTGTGATTCCCATGTTATCAGTATGTACCAGGACAAAGCTCACAGTGGTGAACAGAGATGGAGAATTTGTGTGGTTAGTTTGGTGTTCTGTTCAATAGCGTCCTTGCATTTATACCAGTGGCAAAGACAATTGGTCACATGACAGTGACTGACAGAGGATACCAGGCACCCTATGAAAATGACCACTGGAGATGCACCTTCATCATGAACCAGTAGTTGGCGCATCTTTAACCTCCCTGCCTTTGTGCTCTTTGACTCCATGCAGGTCTAGTGTCAAGTGAGAAGAGCAGTGCAAGCTACATCCTAAGCCAACTTGAGGGTGGTCATGTGGCAGTGGTGGCTATAGGGGGCGCTCCAGAGTCGCTGGATGCCCGGCCAGGGGCCCTGAAGCTGCAAGTGCTCAACAGGAAAGGTTTTGTCAAGCTGGCTCTCAAACATGGGTATGAGATCTGAAATGTTGTGTGGGTGATGGACAGACTGGGTAAGAAGCGTGCTCATAATTTTTGGTGGCTCTCTTGCATAAATGCTTGTCTGTGTGCTTCTCAGGGCCCAGTTGGTGCCTGTATTCTCATTCGGGGAGAATGAGCTGTTTGATCAGATGGAGAACCCAGTGGGCTCGCCGCTGCGGTGCCTCCAAGAGCGGCTGCAGAAGGTGATGGGCGTGGCCCTGCCTCTCTTCCACGCCCGGGGCGTCTTCCAGTACAGCTTTGGTCTGCTGCCCTATAGGAAGCCCATCTATACAGTTGGTAAGAGAGAAGGGAAGACAGGCCTCCAAGGCAAAGAGCACAATGACCTTTTGTTTGATAGAAGCTGGCCGGAAGGTCAGAGCAGTATGATCTCTTCCTCACCAAACAAATGTCCCCCTCCTCCCCTGCTGTCTAGTCGGCCGACCCATCCAAGTTGTACAGACCCCCTGCCCAAGTCGAGAGGACATTGATGCTCTCCACAAGACCTACCTAGATGAACTCACCCAGCTCTTCGAGGAGAACAAGGCAAACTACGGCATCTCGGAGGACAAGCACCTCACCTTCATCTAATGTTTGGCTTTCATAAGTCTCTCGCCATCTATCTCTTCGGTCTCCAGCCTTCTGTCATTTTAATTATCGTTATCCTGCTATGTGAAGAATATAGGAAAATAACATGGGGACAATTACAGCCAATGTTTGTCTGAATGGAGGAGAAACTGTTTCCATTACAGAGGAATGAAACACTATGTAAAATGACACCAACCAAATCCTAGGCAGCTGTGAACCTTTTAGGTTGATGCCTTTTGAATCAGAAGGTTGTTGTCTGTCTCGCGAATGAGGTGAATGTTGATGTTCTTTAACATTTGCAATTTTCCATAGCATTGATGTCCCTGTTATTGCCTGTTGCATTGAAGGGTACTTAAATTAAAGTAACTGAACACTGGTACCCCTTGTGTGTTGGGTAGCTACTTTCAGCTGGGCTGAAACATGTTTAATGGAGCCGACAACCATGGTTGAGTAACAGTCTTGTCTACGATCAAATCAGAGGTACAGCATTTCAAGAGGGTGAAAATAGGAGCATGAGACCTCACCAGGAATCACGAGAGGTCATTGCACACCATTAGAAGAATGATAGATCTTTCTGCTAACCAAAGTTCTCGCCCTTTGTACTTCTCCACATCCTCTGTCTGCACCACTCTGGGCTCGTTCCTTCTTGACCTTTTGGGCCTTTGGGTATTTGCGTGGACGTCTAAATGATATTCTGCTTGTGTTGCGAGCAGCATAGGCTTTTCTGTAAAATGGGAAGTTTGTTGGATTCCATGGGATAATTCATAATGGGGAAATGTGCAGGGAAGCGGTCATGACCACATTAGGCAGGTCTGCTCTGTGACATTTCACTATGATTAAGGTCAATGTCTTGGAGCAGATGGTCAATCAAGATTGTGATGATGACAAGGATTCAGGTCCTGATGGGAAGATGAGGGCTTTGATATCTCACCTGTGAGCATGGTACTCTACCTGAGTTACATCAGTTAGCTATATGTATTTTTTTTTAATCATTAAGAAGGAACTAAGCTGACAGTCCTGATATCCTATTTCATCATATCAATTTTAAGGAATGGGTGACCAAACTTTTTAAATTTTGTATATGGGTATTCTGACCTGTAGCAGTAAATTATTTAGAAATCTCAAATGTCTTTTGGTCATAAGTGGATCATAGTACGAGACAGATACACAGGGTGACCCTGTGTGTTATGGGTCATTTGATGAGTGATTGGGTAGAGCTCAGCGCCATCAAGTGGCAGAAATTTCTCTTGCCTGACAGCGACCAGCTCATTGCTTACTGTCAATACAGTCCATCAATCCATTTTTTTGCTGGATTGATTGTTCTGCAAACACAACACAAAGATCAAAACTTTGCTGCATTGTAATACTGGTAGAAATAACGTGAGTCCCATGTGTGTGTTATGTCTTTTTACAATTTGTCATTGTTCATGTGCGTATTGTTGCTCTGCATTAAAGATATTGTTCAATTGTTGCACTTTGTCCATATATTTTCTGCCTTGATTGGCTGTATTAAACTGGACAGTTGGTTGTAATATTTTGAAAGGCTATGAAATCTTGTGAGATTTCAAAATGCTGTACAATTTATTTGAGGGCAAGCTGGTGTGGCAATCAGACAAAGGAACTGATCTAATCAAGTGCAATTACTGCAATGCTGTGGGATCCACAAAATCATCATAAAAATGTATAGAGGTTATTGCTGTGTGGTAAATGGGTTACAGTTAAAAGTGAACCACTGAGCCACACTGGAACACTGGAGAATAAGATTAAGTCATCTGAGGAGAAGAGGGAGCAGAGTGGTACAGTAACTTGGGATTTTGTCATACTGGCTGATGTTACAGATATCTGTTCATAAGGCTTTGTGCCTGATCTCTGATGATTCCGGGGAATAGCTAAGTAAAGGGAACAGTGGGTCACGTGACCCATAAGACAGCAGTAGCCTGGATTTTATGCAGAGTTTAAACCAGGGGTCTCCAACTCCGGTCCTGGAGAGCTACTATCCAATAGGTTTTCTATCTTTTCTACCTGGCTTCTGATGCCACACCTGTTCTCAGGTAAATACCAGAAACAAATCTGAAACAAACAGGTTCCTGATCCAATAATATCAAATCTTGAGGGGATTCTGAGGACTACGTGAGCATAAAGATCAAGCACATGCAAACAAGTCGGGTGTGAAACTGTGTGAGCTGTACCCAAGCCGTACCCACACTGACATGGCTCTGCTTACCAGCAAAGCGAAAAACGTGACCAAACCCAGCTGGTTGCACCACCGCCATCTGATTGGTTGGGATTCAGGGAGACACAGCTGTTCTGCATCAATATGCATGGATTACTGGTAGGAAAAATCATATATTGTATATTCATTATTATTAGAATTGAACATCTCCAGGTGTTTACGCATTCCTGAACTCAGAACTTAAAAATTCCTATTTAAAAAAGTATTATAGAACAGCATGGATTCCTAATGCAAATGTTTGCAAGTGCATGCTAATTCTGCTAAGCTTGATGCTTAGCAGCCATTCTACCATTCGGTGCGATTCGTGAATGACAGCGGAAAAGCTCTGTAAGTTTGCATGACTGAATTTCATTTGCTAAAATAAAGCTGTTGAGCTATCCCAAAGCGCAAGATCAACTAAGAGTACTCGGTGTAACAGTCTCACTCTCTGCACCACTCTCTGAAATGAGAAACTGCCAGAGAATCCCAAGAAAGATGGGCGAGGGGCTGAGTGAACATGGTGTGAGGCAGAAACTGCCCCTTTTAAATCTGCTTTACGTGCAGAGCCATCAATCAGGGAAAGAACACAACAGGCAGGCAAACTGCACCAAGCACTTGGAAAGAACCGATTAAGGTTCGAATGGAGCCGAGGACCCCTCAGAAACTCTTCAGTACTTTCAGATCATTGCAACTGGAGGTTACAGAGACACAGACACCGAAACTTTAAAGGATAGAATACCTTTGCATCACAGCATTATTCCTCATTATCTATATTCTGGGTAAATGATGCAAATGTAATGACACAGCTTGGCTCTTAATGGAGGGATCGGGGTGGTAGGCTACACAGATTCGATTCCATGGCCCTCTTGCCTCTCCTCTAGCGCTCGTCCAAGGGCAAATTGTGCAATTTGGCACAGAAGTCGACACTGCTGTAAGGGCGCAATGAAACTGACAGAGCTGCAAAGGCTGCTGGGAAGGGAGAAACCTGACAGGCCAATAGGATGGGTGTCATATTCATCAGGGGCTGATAATACCTGTGCATGTGGGATGCGCTGAAATAAACATTCCATGCTCCACCATGTTTGTAATACAGAACTGCTGTTCAGAGTGAAGGTTTTCCTTCAAAGAACAGTAATAGGGCCATAGAGTGAGATGGTCTTTGGAGAAACTCCAAAGAATTGGAGCTGTCACTCAGTACAACACCCTACTGAAACAGCCACGCTGAGAAACCAACACGCCCAGCATGGTGAACACAGATCGACAGACTGCACACCTGGAGGGGTTTCTCTTGGTCCAAATATTATGCATTAAAATCCCAGTATCACCATGAGGAGCATATATGAGTGTCACACATGGAATGGGGTTGTCAGTTAGTGACCTGTGACCAAAGTGATTTCACTATTGACACCAATTCCTACTGGGGCTGGCTGACTCTGCTTTCTCAATTATATGTTGCTTGGAATAAAATATTCTGTTAAACATGTAAAAATGATTGAATAAATAAATAATAAAACATGTATGTCTCATTGTGTGCAGCTGCTGCCCCCTAGTTGTGAAAGGTTGTAAGTGACCACATCAGGCACTATGTCCGCAGACACGTTCCGTAAATAATAAAAACTGCCCCAAAGCAAAGAAACAATGAGGGCTAAAGTTTAAAATTATGTATTATTATCAGCACATTTTGTTTACATTAGTGTTTTATAAAACATTGTAGTATTGTATACTGATGTATGGGAAAAGGGCTATTTGACACATCATCACTTAAGAGTCATTAAATGTTCAGACATAAAGATCCTACTGCGTTGAGCAGCGGTACCCTCTGTCTCCCTAAACGATTTGGGAAGCAGCTTGTATGGGCTGTCCTGTTCTCACGCGGTGAAGTTCGGGCAGAAAACAAAGTCATTCCGTTAGATGAAGGACAACGAGGACCCTGGGTGGAGATCACAGCGTTCAGCAGATTGTAAAGTCGGTGAACCGTTTGGGATCACAAGAGCCGCGTTAAGTGCAAAGTAAATCCGAACGATCCAAACCATAATAAAAGCAAAATAATTGAATGGCACAAAAACACACTGCGACAATATGCTGGGGGGGACGGCACCTGGTCATCCACCATACCGGTGATACTATTCATTTTTACTGAGCACAAGCAAGCCACACCACTGTATAGTACCATGTGCTCAGACCTGGATTACTAATGCGTGCTGATGGGGATATGAACAGGAAGTCAGCGTTCTGGGAGAAACTTCCAGAACATACCCTACTGGCCACCTGCAGCTTGGCCGGGCTCTGAGACGGACAAGTGTTTGTAACCAGTTTCTTTCCTCCAGTTTCTCGCCGTCGAGTGGGAGAGAGTTTTGACAGCGTGCCCTGAGCATTCCTCGTGATACGGTGCTGGATTTGCGAAATCTACTGCCAGGATCGTTAACTAGCACTAGGGTTACTCACTTGCGCTGACTGACTGGACTGCAGGGTTCAGTCTACACCTCATGGCAGCACTAGTGATGGATTTTAAAAAAAAAAAATCACGTTGGCCACCACGTCCCATGCATCCATACCTGCTTGTCCTAATCAGCGTCGCCGGGTTCCAGAGCCTATCCCAGAATTTATGGGAGTCAGACAGGGAACAACCCAAGATGGGGCACCCTCACATGCACCATTCACACACCTACTGGCAATTTGCTAACTCCAATTAGCCTCAGCATGTTTTTAGGCTGTGGAGAAAACCAGAGGAGGAAACCCCACGATGACACAGGGAGAACACGCAAACTCCACACACACGGAGGCATGGTGGAGTAAATTTAGTCTGCGCCCCAGCCAGCCTTTGAAAGATGACTTTCTGCCAGTCTGCAATTTGCTATAAACAGCTTATAGTGAGCGACACAGAAGGGGCGACGTTATAGTCTCAGATCTCCAGGGGTTTGAATCCTACCCAGTACAGGCCAAACCCTTTTCAGGGTCCTAAGAATAAATTAACCTAGTTGCCATTTGTCCATTCTTACTGGCTGCTCAGATGCCCCCCGGTGCCTTAGTCCAGCCCTCAGCCACCCCTGACTGTGTGCGCAGTGTTTTCTTCAAGCCCAAAAACAGCTGGTGCAAAATCACTGCTCCTCAGTAAAAATATTCACTTTGTCTGCATGAAAATGTCAATTCCTGCCCCAAAAACAATCCACACATGGTTCAATTTTAAATAGACTTTTAAAACATACAAATAAATTAACACTTTGTACAAAGCAGAGCACTGACAAATCAAACCAAACAGAATCACAATACATAGAGGTATAACAAGATATTAGTAATCAGTTCAGTAAATTAATAACCAATGAAATGCTTTAAACATTCCCTAACGTGTGAAGTACAATACTTGATTAATGCAAATCCCATCTTCATGAAGTCTTATAAAAAAGTGTTAGAGGAAAATTCATAAAATGTTCATAAAGTGTTCAGAAAAATATTTTATTAAACAAATGAGCTGCACTATCCTCTGAATATCAACCACCTTTAGAATTGTATGAAATATATAAATCTTTTTATAGTCAGGGAGTGTCAAATGCCAGGATGACCTAACAGTTCCAAACCAGCTAATCTGACAGACTCATTAAAAGCCACTTCAAAATTAAAGGCAATTTAAAATTCCTTAAATAAAAAAAAAACCCACAAAAGCAAAACTGCTGACAAAGGATAAATGATTTGCATTCAGACATGCATAGCCATTCCTATCCATGTGTTCACGGGTCAGAGAGAGAACACAGAATGAAGTTTGGTAAAGTTTCACTAAATAAATATTTTCTAGTGTATAAGTAAATCTTGGACCATATGTGGAAAAAAATCACTTAAGAATCCATTTGGAAAAGCTCACATTGCACTTTTTATGCGGCCGGCATGGTATCTGCAGATGTCCCACCCAGGTGACGACTCTCCAAACTAATGACTCTAGACCGATGGAAGTGCAATACGGACTGAACTCCCCAGATAACAAGCTTTGGACTGAAGGAGGGGGGGAAGAAAAAAAAATAAAAAATTACAGCAGCCCAGATGTAACTGATTGTCAGAATGACATTGATGTCTGAAGCTAAAGCAGGACGATGCTGCTAGGGGATGCTGGGAAACGGAGTCTTGGATCATCCAAGTCTCATAATAAGTTACACATGATAGCAACACAAGCACTCTGTAGGGACCCAAACTGCTACTAGTTTGGCTTTGAAATGACAAGACCACTATGCAGAACCAACAAGCCCAACAGCTCATTACTGAGGATACTTGGTTCACAGTTGTTCTAGACTGACACTAATCCATGGCTAATACAGTTTATGCCACGATTAAGCCACACCCACAAAAATACCCAGTATTTCAAGTACTACCCTCCGATTCTACTTCTCAATATTTTCCACAGAAATTTATGTCGCAATATTTAGTCACGTTGCTTTTCATGGAAATTGGAGCCGTCTGCTTTCTTTCTAACGCTAGTTTTTTTTTTTTTTTTTGCTGTAAAATGCTGTAATTTCACTCCAGAGCATATCTTGTCAACCTAAACTCCATCACGGCAAGTGGAAAAAAGGCATTTTAAGCAACTGCGTCCCAGCTGAAATGTTCCGTAAATTGTCCTCGACATCAGTGGCCCCTGCGGTTCGGAGCCCGGCCCCGGTGCCTAGGGGTCGATGAATGACACCATGATGTAGCGCGTTCCCTGGGTGGTGGGGAGCCCTTCATGGTAATGAGTCAGGCGGCCTGGGTGCATGAAGGACCAGCCCTTCCGGGGGGTCTCCACCTGGCAGTTGTAGCGCAAGAATCGGGACCCACCTCCCTGTAGACCACAGACAGCGTGAGACACACACAGGCCGTGACACAGGCCGTGACACAGGCCGTGACACAGGCCGTGACACAGGCCGTGACACAGGCCGTGACACAGCCACCGAGAAACTTAACCTGCACAGAAACACATCAGTTAACATATATCTGTATAACCGATGTCCGTCTAAAATCAAGATACAGTCGATGATACTGGTCGATACTGCTGGCCAATTTTTAAACATAATCAATATTCAAATTAGCAGCACCAGAGGTAAAACATCTACAGTAATGGAGACGATTTCTCTGGACAATAAACCATTTCTCGGTGAGCTGGACGGCGGATTTTGCCGCCTCATTTACGTTGAGATATTTAGCAGATGCTTTTGTCAAAAGGCTACATAGAACTTTGGCAAATAGCACATTACAGACTAATATGCTGTCAAGGAGTCGACAGGCTGAGCTTCCAGTTGATGCTTGGGTACGAGGGACACAGTAAACCAAACCACAGTACAGTCTCCCAATCTACTTGGCTGATGTATCACGGTCTGCATTATATGATGATGCAGCTAAACACAATTCACGGGACATTAAGTAGTCAATGTCACTGATATCAGCTTCACTGCAGATCTCTGGTGCTCAACTTTAGCAGGTTTTCCTTATTAGCAATATGTCAGTATTGGCCAAAATTTCCACTTCGTTGCTGCACGTTCCCTAAAGAGCAGTCTCTAAAGCTGAGGGGCCATCCATCTGAAGCCAGTTCTCTAAGTTGTTATATTACCCAAAAAATACCTTTTCCTTCTGAAAATTTTTTGCTGGAGATGCATCAGGTATTTAGCCAAATTACTAACATGGGCATTATTTTCACAACCCTTTATTCTTCAGGTTGGTACTTTATAATTCATGATATTGTTGCTTTGGGGCAAAACTGTCTGGAGAGCATGATGGTTCGGCTTGTAGCTGACCTCACATGAACTGCTGGATGGACTCTGAGAATCTCCGTGCCGCGGTCAGGCGTAAGCAGGCCAGCACGCAGCCTATGCCAGCTCCAGCCAATCAGCACGCAGCCTATGCCAGCTCCAGCCAATCAGCACACAGCCTATGCCAACTCCAGCCAATCAGCACGCAGCCTATGCCAGCTCCAGCACGCACCTGGAAGTCCTTGCCCTTGTGGTTCAGGGCGATGTTGATGGTGTAGGTGGATGAGTCGTGATGGGGCCTCAGAAAGGGTTGCTCGTCGGGTCGGTACCGCACCACAAAGTTCATTATGGCACGGGCCTGGACCAGGACCAGGAAAGGAGGGGGGTGGTTAACAACCGGTCAAGCAGGGGGGTCACAGTTGTGGCTTCAATGCTGCCATAACATCAAGAACTGTTGGAGGATAGAGCTCTTTGCTTACCTGCAACTGATCTTCCACCCTTCATTCACACTTAGTAAGTAAACACTAAATAATGACGACGTTTGTACACAAAAGACAAGGAATTTAGCGCTCAGCATCCCTATTGGTGTAAAATTCCACGTCCGCCCCCTAGGCTGCGTCCCATTGGTCAATTCGGCTAAGAGCGAAGCACTGATTGCTATCAAACCTTGTTCACGGCTAATACTGATAACACAGCACAGCCTTAAATTTGAATTGCACTAATTGGCAAGGTAGTTAGATGTGCCCCAGCTCTCTGTGCTACACGAGGAGGTTGCGTTTGAGACCAGCTGACGTTGGAATCAGCAGGCCGCAGTTGGAGCCTCACCTTTGAGTAGTATCCAGGGTACAGCTTCTCCACCACGGGCACGATGTACTCCTTTAGGTACTTCAGCCACTCCTTCTCGAAGCCGATCTGGTTCATGTGTATGTCTACGGTGGGCACGTTTTCATACCCACCGGCCAGACGTTCATCCTGTAACACACACACACACACACGTTATTCACCTACATGTGTATGTATTGACAAACATGCTGTTAAAGCAAAGATTTACGTAAATAAAGCTACCTTGTGCTTTCCGCCCGACCACTGGCCGTGGTGCTCCATGGTCTCCACCAGCTCGTCACACATCCTGTCCGAAAAGGCTGGGAACCAGTAGACGTCAGGGCAGGGCTAGACCAGAAAGAGGGGAAGGGGGAGTGAGAGCAGAAGAGGACAGACGGAGCCAAAAGGTCCCGTTTGGAGTCTGGCTCCAGTTCGAACCTGTTCGACAACATCCGTGTCGTCATCGAAGATCGCAGAGTACTTTTCATGGATGTATTTCTCTTTCCAATCCTAAAAAAAAAAAAAAAAGGATTTCTCTTTTAGGGAATCGCCTTGTTCATCCTGGTAATGAGGGAAAGGCCGACCCAGCGAGAGAGCGGAAGACGCTTACCACAGGGTTGTCAAAAATCTGCCACATGTCGGGGTACAGGTGGCTCGTGTTGTAGTTGGAGGAGGCGACGAGGCGTCCAAACTCGTCCCGATTTGAAACGTACATAAAGACGCCCTAAGAGGGGCAGGCAAAGGAGAACCAAGAGACAGTGAGATGGAGGAGAACAGGCAGCTCTCACCTTACGCGATATCGACTTGCGTCAATGTGCAGTTATGCAAAAAAAGAAAAGAAAACAAGATATGCTCTGATTTAGCACCAAGACAAGAAAACGACTGAATATATTTAAACTTTATCTTTTCATGCATTTGATGTGTGTTCTTTAGTACATATTACTAGCGCATTTTTTCGCTATTGCATTTCTGCATTAGCTGTCATGAATGATATGGGAAGGTAAATGCGACTTGTGATAAATGACTTACGTAAACGTTTCTGGAACAAATTACATTCGTCAATCGCAAACTGCCTTTAATGGTCGAAACACAGAGAGCAAGAAAGGGGAGGGAAGCCCCCGGGGCAGAGCAGACACACCCGGGAGAGGGAAGCCCCCGGGGCAGAGCAGACACACCCGGGAGAGGGAAGCCCCCGGGGCAGAGCAGACACACCCGGGAGAG
>JABFEA020000002.1:26819359-26829677 GCA_019775915.2 Cyphomyrus plagiostoma
AACCCCGCCCCTCCCTGCCAAACCCCGCCCCTCCCTGCCAAACCCCGCCCCTCCCTGCCACTCAGCAAGCTCACCTCCAGAGTTAAGGTAGCGCTTCCCCGTGTGGACGGGAGGATACTTGGACGCCAGCCTCTGGTCGGGCCAGCAGAAGCCCTCTGCGGAGAAGACCACGCGGTGGCCCATCCGGGAGAACTTCCAGAGCAGCTCCTGGGGGCCGCTGGCCAGGATTACATCATAGCTAGAGGGAGGCAGAGGGCACCAGTGAGCTACAGTCTAAAGACCACATACAGCATACAGAGAGACGTAGTTACTTCAGTTTTCCCGGTGAACATGCATCAGCTGACTGCACACAGCATACAGCAGAGATGAATACCATCATGCAGTTCGTGCCATCCTAAAAAGGACACCCTCCAGGGAACAAGACACTTAAGACACATCAGCAGTCAGTTTTACCCCCCACAAGGGGATCATTTAAACATACATCAGATGATAAATGTGAGAGACTAGAAGTTTGCAAGGATTTAGAAGGCTTAATGCATTTTACATAAATACAAAATATAATCAATTCAAAATACTGCAAAGGTCACAATACAGCAGAATGTTCTAGAAAGGATCCTGCAGACCCCATTTTGGGTGGTAAGTAAAGGATAGGGGGCAGTGTGATTGCTGGGTTCTGCCCTGTCCTATGAAGGATTTCCATTGCCACCCTGCTTAAGGTTGCATTCACTGCCTGCTTTTATTAGGGATGAGAGGCGACCACAAAGGCCACAGCAGAGAGCTCTCCACTGAAGAGTGATTCATTTCACAGTGGAGCCCTGATTAAAGGCTCCAGGCTGGGGAACGGACTTCTAAAAATTCCACTGCTCCTTCTACTGATGCAAAGTAAGGTATCTCATCAACACAACCGACCAACTCCACACCGAAGGGAGACGACGAAAAAACGGACTTAATAAAAAACACCCTGCGTTCCATTGAAGACCCTGTTTTTCCTCCTTATATTCGCTCTACAGCGGCACCTGCTCACAGCTGAGCATCTACAGGATTACAGAACTGGGAAACAGCAAGATCCTCTGGGCCAAAAACCCGGCAGAGCAAAAAGCGGTCGGCTGACAGCACATGCGTCAGGGGACTTGGATGCTAGTCCACCGTTTCATTTGGCATGATGACTGTCATTGAGGAGGAGGATTATGGGAAATGGCACAAGTGGCCTTTCTGGATGGAAGACGGGGCTATAGAGTAGAATAAGATTACCCCAATGCAAGCAAAACAAGATTTTTGGGACCAGTCCAATACAGAATAATGCGACGTCTCAGATATTAACTTCACCAAACAAAGCCAGGCAGAACAGACATTACGGGAAAGCGGCTATGGAAGCACAAGAGTGTGACAGGGATAAAGACACTATTCATCACTCTGAGGGCCAGCCGGGCAGACTGGCAGCCCCCCGGTAACCAGAGAGAGCGGAAGAGGAGGAGGAGAGACACGAGGAGAGGGAGAAAGCAGTGAGCAGAACAGAAGCTCTCCAGGGAGGCTGGTACAGAAATGAGCTCAAGAGGGGAAGTTATTGGAAACTGTGCAGGGAAAGAGAAAAGACGACCCCAGGGACCATCAAGCGTCTTGTAGAGAGTTGCAGAGCCCTGTCTATTCCTCAAGAAGCAATTTCCACCCTCCCCTGGCGCAGATTCAGCATCCTCTACAGCAGCCACTGACCTGTCCACAAATAGGATGACCATGTCCTCCCTGTCGCTGTACTGCTCAAGCTCCTTCTTCAACCAGCGGACTTTCTGGCCCCCTCCGACGGTACGGGCCACGTCTCCACCTTTCCATTCCTCACCCAGGCCCAGAACCTGACCATGGGCACGGCGAGGATTGTGAAGTCGACATGTTTAAAGACAACCATCAGCAGGGGCATGAAAGAGGAGGGCGGAGTTGTGATACCTTCATGGTGTAGTTGAACTGCCGGGCAGTTCTCATGAACCTGTTGAAACCATCAGTCTCCTCAGTGGCAACGGTGATGACCAGCAGGTTCCCTGAGACCAGGAGACACGAGAGAGCATGTATGTGTGCTGAGACAGCAGGAAAATAAAATGAACAAGCAAACACAACAAAGTTCCGTGTACAGGCATGGAGTGTGGCTCGGTGGGCTAGGAAGCTGTGTGTGTGTATGTGATCAGAAGGTTGTTTGTTCGAATCCCAGGGTCAGCGGAGTGATGTCACCATTGGTCAACTGAGCAAGGCCCTTAAGCCCAAATTCCTCCAGGAACTGGCTGACCCCACTTTCTCAAAGAAAAATGCACAATACTTTGGATAAAGGCATCTGTTAAATGAGGTATACATAAATATATTGGTAGGCAAAGGTTCCATAAATACAATGACGTTTTAATGTTTTCTTTTTAAAAACAAGGTGACAGAAAGAAAGAGACAGAGGGCCTACAGAACGACCTTAAAACTTACTGATAACCATACACAACCAGCTAACCAGCATTCACCATGACTTTTTTTACTATGTATACTAATAAAGCAGCAGTTAATTTGCTGACACTGACCGGGAAAAACAGAAGATGGGTGAATGGGTAAAAATCCAGGTTACTCTCTCCACAATAAATGTCTTAAAGCCCATGAATCCATAAGCCATGGGTCACACGAAGGCCTCAGCCCAATCATGAGATGATCTATTCTGTGGAACAGGACACACCCCGCTGGTCAGTCTCTCCGGACCTCTGAGAAGCACGGGAGCATCGCTGTACATGTGCCCTTCGGCTCGGACGGAAACCACATCATCAAGCCATGACTGAGTTTCAGCCGGAGCTGAGTGAGTTTTGAAGAACGAGAGCAACACAGCAGAATGATACAGGCACCAGAGTTGATTTGCTGGAGCAATTTCAGTGGAGTCCTACAAAGATGAGACTTCAACCTTGCACCTACCGTCAGGACAAGCCTGCATCTAACTGCTGTCCTACCAGTCACCTTCCTGATACAGCTAAAACCATTTATCAGACAAGATTTAATATGTTAAATACACATATTTCTGAGCTTTGGTGATTAAAATAAAAATTAAGAATACACTTGTATCACATATCTGAGATTCTGTTAAACAAATGATGTACGTTGCCGGATCTCTTCACACATTCAGGTAAGTAACATTTTACCCGGGACCTCTGAAGCCGCACACGTTTTAGGGTGGGGGTAGGAGCTGTACACGTGTATGTAGGGGGAGGGTCCGGCGTAATCAATGCTCCCCATTGTAAGTCGTGTTTCATTCAGTAATGTTGTCTTTTTACTTTTAAACTCCTATTACTACAGTATAAACATATGGCAAGACAAAAACGATATCCCTAATGGCTAGAGTTACAGCTAAATTTGTCGTAATACTCTCCATCTATAAGTGATAGTAATACTATTTCTGATAAGAACTTGTGTTAGTTACATATCATTCAGACAGTTTAAATCCAGACAAAGCTTTTAATACACGCCAATAATCCGTTTTTCACATGTACTACATATGAGGTAACTCAATTTAAGTACAGGCAAACAAATGCCTCATGGCCGCTTCCGTCCGGTTATTTTATCTTTTACATGACTCAGTATTTATTAAGACGCATATAGTCAGCTGGCAGCGCCATTGGCACGCAGCAGCCGCAGCTTAATCGATACTTATTAAGCGGATGCGCCCACACAGTTTGCGGGGTAACTGCGCATCGCTATGGCTGCGCCTAGGAGTAAAATGCGACATGGATGGAAGCATCAGAAAACCCTTAAACCACAACAATACCTGGATCTAAGGTCCTTCTGTCCGCAGCCGTCGCACAGACTGTAAAATAAAGGAATGACACACAGATCGCATTAAGTAGCGCGTGCATTTCTTTCCTTCGATAAATTCTTGTCGTTTTAGTCTAAGTATACAACCCGCCTACTCCTGTTCCCGTCTGTCCTTCTTGTAGAACCTAAGTTTGGGAAATCTTCTATCATGGCTCAGAAAACAAGTCCCACCCCTCTACTAACCGCCAATAGGCTTTAGCAAAATATGATTGACTGCGAATTATGCCAATAGAAACATAAGGAAGACACTGATCGCCCAATCGTAACGGGACAAATGGATGCTTTTTCTAGATGTCCCCTGGCCAAGGGGTTTTGCTGCCACGTCTCAGGAATGCTGAAGGGGGGAGGTGGAGGGGAACTACATGCTTTTACAGGGGGCATCCCTCAGTTACGTCACCGCGACGGCCGTGCAGGATTGTCACTTTAAAGCCTACCTTATATCAGGCTTAGTATTGATTGATGCACGGCAGGAAAAGTTCTGCTAGATAAACACGCTCTCTGTTCTGTATCCGACAGGAAGACTTACTATGATGTAACGTCAGTGTGCGTTGAACGGTTTACACCAAAGTTTTTATTCAATGAGACTACTAATTCAGTAACTGCAAGTTCGATTGTATCGATTGTAGTTGACATTTGAAGTGATGTTCCAATAAACAAGAAACACGACAGAAGAACATTAAGTGAAGAAAATAATCCCATCCAGTGTGTGCTCTTGTTTCCTACCCTCTACTGCCTGTGACCTTATGTTTCAGATGCTTGCTCATGTAGGCAACACAGGTAACTGCATATAGCACCGTCTTCTGAGGAGGCCACTGGCAAGCTTGGATGTGATCCCTCTGGCTGCCCAATCCTATAGTTTTTTGGACTTTGGATTTTTGGTGTATATGTGCATCAGATTTCGGGTCCTGTCAGAAAAAGGGCTGGATAAGTTTATTGGTGATTGGTGTCGTTCTGAAAGATCGGGGTTACAATTTATGTCAATTATGCCATTTTTTGTACTTGGTAATTTTGTGTGTTGGCTTCTTACATCAGCCTCCCAGAGAGTGTATGGTTCAGCTGGTTGGAGATAACTGCTGCTATTCTAACAGACTTAGATGCAGTCCTGCGGTTGGTGGCACGTGTTCTTTATTTTCTAAGACTTGGTATTCTTGGTGATTTTGTGTGTAGCTCTATTAGTCAGAGATCGCTGTTGTCATGCTGAAGGACCCGTATTTGAACCTGTAGGTATTCTGCAGTTTTTTGCTCTATTAATGTTCACGCTGTCTTCATATCTCATTCCGATGCCAGTGAGCCCAAGTGCAGCAAAGGCAAAGGCATGGTCACCAACTCAGCCCAGGCCTGTCCTCAGGAAAGACAGCTGGATCACTGTGTGTCCCGTTCAAATAACAGAAATAACAGGAATTCGATTTGCATGCTGACAATAAGAAATACAAAGAAAAAATAAATAGAAATTGTCACTTTTCTGTGATTGTTTTCCTGCTTGCAGCGGAACAACCAAGACCTTCCCTAGAAATATATCTGTACAGACGTTCTCTGTTTCCTCTGCCAGGTAAAAAAAGCTTCCCAAAAACAGACATGAACTGACTTGTATGTTTTTCTATGAGGACACACCTGTACGTATGTGCATGAGTTTGATTGGTGTGAATGTGTATATACACTGTGTGTGTATGTATGTATGCGCATATATGTGTATGTATATAATCTGTCATAAGTCTGCATGGCTGTTTTTTAGTTAATTAAAATTCCATAATGTTCCCTTTTCCAGATTGTATCTGTTCCTTTTCTCTGTGTGTGGGGATGTAGCTCAGTGGTAGAGCGCATGCTTTGCATGTATGAGGCCCTGGGTTCAATCCCCTGCATCTCCATTTGTCTTTAATGGCTCAGGCAGTGCCGCTGTCTTTTACTGGTTCAGGATTCAAGTCCCTATTCAGGCAAACGTCTCTCAGGACAGTACAGTATGTCTCTCAGTGGGCAAAGCCCCTGTGTCACGCTGAAGTAGTTGGTTTTGAGCCTTTATCTGTTTTTTCAACTGTTAATGTTCTTGTCTGGCAGATTGCAGATTTCAAATTTCAGTTCTTTGTCGTGTTTTCCCTGTGCCTGTGGTCAGGTGTCATCACACAGTGCCACAGTCTGTGCCTCTCTCCTCACTGCATGCAATAAACAGTGAATCCTACAAATGGTCCTAATGGCTTGACTGTGCAGCTTTAGTCACTGGGGATTTTATGTGTACGGGTTGGCATTCTGCTCATGCCCTTAACATAGTCACTAGGTATAATATCTCACAGAACTGGTCTTCTTGTGCTTATAAACAGCCTGCAGGATATGTGCCCATTGTAAGCTTCCTGCTCCTGGTCTGGGGCTATGGGGTTTATGGAAAAGGCCATGAGACTGAGGAAGTGGTATTTGGGTGATAAGTTTGTATAGTTCTTATGTTCTTATGTTTGGTAGCTACATAAGATAAGGAAGAACCACTAATTAAAATTGTACTTCCTGAGCAGTCACTTGGTTTCATGATTGCAGGCAGTAGGTAGGTAGATATACTTTGTTGGCCTTGTGGGGGGGGGGGGGGAAATTAATTTTATAGAGCAGTTCTAGGTAAATAGAGCAAGTTTAATAACCACACAATGGTCACACAGTAGGTGCAACAGGTGTATGATGCAGTGCAATGTGATACATTACAAAAGACGCATGCATAGTAATTCTTTATTAAACTGGGCTAAACAAATACAGAAGTCTTCTGGCATGGGATCACAGGGGGCAGGGACCGATAAGCATCCATGTTGCAGTTAGCAGAGAGGAGCCACAGTAGTCACCAAAGTGCATGGCGCTGGCATCAGGTACTGACACCGGGCACTGACTTCAGGCACTGATTTCAGACAGTGGGCATCAGGCACTGACACCAGACTGACACTGAATAATGTGCTCCAAGAAAATAGGGTGAGTTCTGCCCTCATCCTGTCTCATGTCATGTCTATGGACAGCCCTGTTCCTTCATGAAGTTTATTCAGACAATAGACATCTCTATTTGCTATTACCCATTGTAAGCTTCCAGGCTAAAACCCTGGGTTCCGTTAAATCAGAGCTAGATAAGATTTTAACAACTCTGACATATTAGTTAAGTTCTCCCCAAACAAGCTTGAAGGGCCGAATGGCCTCCTTTATTTTGTAAATTTCTTATGTTCTTATTACATTTATCAGGTGCTTTTATCCAAAACAACATACATAATTTTTTTTACAAAGACCTGCAGCATTTGGCAATTAAGGTCCCAACACTGAAGTTACTCTGCCAAGCCTGAGATTTAAACCAGCAACCTTTTGATCACAAGTGCAGGCTTCAGACCCACTGAGCCACACACATTCTCAATTGAGCACGCTGACTAACAATGACTAACCGCGCGCTAACTGTCCCCCATACTGTTATGTTGATGCTACTCTCATGGTTTGCATAAGATCCACTGGAACCGGCAGCCTGTCCGCCGGCCCCTTTTCCCAGTGCATATGACACCGTCATTGACGGTGTGGTTTCCAGGCTTCCCAGTAATATACTTCTAATGGACCATGTAAGTGGATGATTCATTTGTGATATTCATGCGAAAAGGCTGTTTTGCTTCTAAATCATTTTCATTAAAATATTAATGAGGGCAGGTCACATGATACAAGTAGGGCTGTAAACATATATTAATATATTGTGGTCAAACAGCCACCAAACAAAGTAACGCTAGTTACAGTAGTAATGATTAATCCAGGGTAACTGTAGTGATAGGAAAACCAAGCTCAGCTGGAGTAGAACCACAAATTGTCTTACAGTTTTTTAAAAAGAACAGACTGTGGAAAACACCATATTGGGGTTCCTTTGGATACATTGTTTTTTGCATTGGCTTCATCTGTTTAGCAGGTGAAATTTGACATGATGGCTTTGCATTAATTTATGAAGTAGGTCTTAGTTTATATCATCAACAAAAACTGCTGATTTATTAAAATGGGCCTTCAGTTATTTTGGTGCAAAAACACATTTGATTTACAGTTTAATTGTACTATGGCAAAGTATTAATTTTTAAAATACCAAGATTTTTATAATTAATAAAGAAATACTGTTTAACTGCAAGTCTCAGTGATCCGGTAAACTAATGTCCATACCGTCAGCATTTTTACAGTGGGGGCTGTGCATGTCACACTCTCAGCTGGGGGGCATTTTTTTATTTTACCTTCTAAACATATTGAGGTATTAAATTAATGGGGGGGGGGGGTTGTCCAGTATCATCTTTACTGCTGTACATCAGTACATACTACCTTCATACTACCTTCATACTACCTTCATACTACCTTCAGTGCTGAAGTATGTTTACCTTTCTACATTTTTTCTTATACTACTTACATAATTTATGTATTTTTCACTTCATATTTGTATTGCATCTGCATCTGATTTGGAAGTCATTATTCCAATTGCGTGTTTCAATAAGAGCAGTAATAATGCAATACTAAATAATTAATGTTCTGTTTGTGAATCATTTCAACTGCATGAAAGGAATTCCATTTGAATGCCCGTCTGTGTCCCTGCTGCTTACACCACAGCGCCCCCTAGCTTCAACATGTGGGGCAGGAAGAAGAAGTTTTTGAGAGGTCAGTGATGCGTCGGCCTTTGGCAGCTGGCTAGTTGCTCTCTGCTGGCCTGTCTGGATGTGGGGGGTGACTGCATATCCGGCTGCTGGGGGAGGCACTGGAGGTGCCAGTGGACCTGCCCATTGACCACTGGCACAACGTCAGCCTCACCTGGCCCTGCTTCCGCGCTCACGGCTCTTTATCAACCGCGGCCTCGTTTTCAGCACTGCCTTCGACTGTCCTGGGGCCACCCTGACCCCCACTAGGAGTCTCAGTTTGGGGGCCTCATACGTTTATGCAGACGGGGGTAGCGACTTCCTGAGCGAGATCTTGCTTTTTCGCATCTGGGGATGGGAGCTGTCAGCACCGATGGTGATGTGATACGCCAGGATACATGTGACTGGGATGATCTTGGCCGCCTTGCAGTGTGCTTGGTCCCTTTCCTTGGACAAGGTCTTCCCACCTCCCCCCGCTTCCCTGAGTGCAGCTACAGATGGCTGCCCTTTGCAGCTAAGCTTGCTCTTACCTCTGTCTGATCAATAAAGTTTAATTATTATTATTAGTGCACAGCAATGTCAGTCAATGTTTGCTGACCATTTTAAAACCTCTTCAAAGGTAGACCCACTATTTACATTTTTGGCCAAAGAAATTGGATGGGGCCTTGCTGAATGGCCCAATGCTGGAATAACCATATAAACCTTGGGATTTGATCCAGCAACCTTCCGATCTCAGCCACACTCTCCTGACATGCTGAGCCACTCTGTATTTGCAGTGACCGTCCACTACACCTACACAGACGCTCCTCTACTTAAGAATTTGCAGACATACGAACGAAGAGGACTGTAAGTTCAAATTGTGTTCACTGGGCTCCCATTTCCTGTCCGCAACCTCAATTTTTTTCTGAGTGCCAGTTCTGCCTAGTACAACTTCTAGCCGCTATTCCTGCCATGCAGCAGTGTAGTTTGTGAACTCCCAGCATCCTAGTTCTTTGTACTTGCATATACCCTTAAAATGATGTTAAATAACGACTTATGAAAATTCCAAGATACGAACGGCCGATCAGAACGTATCTCGTTCGTAGGTAGAAGAGCGTCTATATATTGACTATAATAATATATTGGTGGGGAAATTTAACAAATACACGGACATATATAATCTGTCATAAGTCTGCGTGGCTGTTTTTTTAGTTAATTAAAATTACATAATTCACCCTATCACAATAAGTGACCATGCACCTGTCACTGTGATGGTCACTGTAAACGCTAGTGCACCACCTTTTAAACGGTGGAGACTGAATACATCATTACTAACGGACTAAAGTTATTAAAAATGATTGGACAACATTTATTGAAACAAATGACCTGTCAGGTATGGTTCAAATTACGGGGGGTACTGTACCCCCCGATTAAGACCCAGACCCCCCAAAGAGACAAAAATAGCAGTTTGGGGGGGGGGGGGGTACTCCGATTTTTCGTTTGTTGTAAAAAAAAAAAAAAAGATAACTTCACCTTATAGGAAAAGTGTATGTAAAACGATTTCGGACACCCCTAATGTGGACCATTTTACCATTTTAACCACCTTGGCGCTGAAGGCAGGTTAATCAATCGGTTGCGTCATTCATTCTACTTGAGAGACCTGTTTGTTGTGCGCGTCGTGTATTGGTAACTGTGAGTAGGCTGTTGAAAATTTATTTTACAACCTTCATTTATTCGGTTAAGTGTTTCATCTACTAATGCAAGCTGACGTTTTTATAAGTTGAATTACTTACCATTGTCCTTCTCAGACCGGTAAAGTAAACGTTAGTTACATTGACTAGCAAGATCATTTAAGTTCTCTATTTAAACCAGGCTTATTTGGTGAGATAAAATCGATCATGGTCATTTTCCAAGGAGATGAACTC
>JABFEA020000002.1:26829777-26851385 GCA_019775915.2 Cyphomyrus plagiostoma
GAGATCCAACACACTTAGTCTCCCCGCAGCATTTCGGTTCACGTCCTCCCCCAGCGAGGGCGCCCCCAACAATGGTGGCTGCCATCTTTAAGAGTCCCAAGCCCCGCCCTGCCAGCCCAATCAATTACCTAAGGGCAGAGCTACACCGGACTCACATAGCTGCTCCGGGCGCTGTCAGAGCAAAAGAAATTTAAAGGGAACCAAAAAAAACACACAAATACATAAACACAAAATGGTGCTCAGCGCATCAGGACACAACACCTGCACAGTTGAAATTCACTGCCTTTTTCGAATTTTTAGTTAAACAGTGTAACCACAATAAAAAGAGGACAGCTGACACTAGCAAACCCTAAAGTGGAAAATTGGTTTCTGTTGGATTTATAGATCTTTCAACCGTTCCACTGCCAAACCTCACAGGTTACAGATGTGATCTGAGAAACATGGAGTTGGGTCTTCAAAATAGACCAATTTTTATAAAGTAGGCTATAGGCTGTTTGAAATGTATAAGCTTATTACTTTTACTAGTATACTTCTAGGATAATTTGTGGGAGTTATCAAAACCAAATTCTTTTGGATAGGGATAAGGATAACGAGATTGTATTTATTTTCATTTTGTCACATGTCAAGACCACAGAGCCGTGTGTTGCATTCATGTTAGCAAACACACCTAGCGTATCTTGCACTCTTAACATTGATTCTGGTAGCGACTATTCGAATTGACGTGGTAGCAAACCAAGGGCGGCGTGGTGGTGCAGTGGTTAGCACTGTTGTCTCACACCGCTGGGACCCGGGTTTTGGTCTCCGCCTGGCTGGAGTTTGTGTGTTGTCGTCGTGGAGTTTCCTCCAGGTACTCCGGTTTCCCCCCCGCAGTCCAAAAACATGCTGAGGCTGATTGGAGTTGCCAAATTGCCCGTAGGTGGTCATATAAGTGTTATGAAGGCAGTACCCCCCAGTTATGGAGGGGTAATTCGCACTCTGCTGTCAGGTATCTCTGGGAGACGACAAAGGCTGTAATACAAGGTAGAATAATTTCATATTCAGCACACAAAAAGAAAAGTATTACTTATTAAAAGAAAATGTATTACTTTTTTTGCCAAAATACACAGGGCTCTCTCTCTCTCTGAGACTATAAGACTCATAGATAAGTTCTTCTCCATCTCAGACTACTCTATTAATTGGAACAAGTCAATTATTCTTCCAATATAATGTCACTTCCAGTTCAATCCAACTATCCAACTTCAATCTGGGGACATTAGATACCTGGGTATTGACATTTCTGTATATGTGTATGTATGTATGTATATGTGTATGATCACATATATATGTGTATTCTACATATATATTGCGATGAGCCTGCCCAGAGAAACGCTCGGATCCAGAGCTGCGGGGCACAAAGGGGTTTGATGGGACAATTCGGCAGAGGTACAAAATTGTTAATCAGTAAGAATGGTCGTGGTGGAGAGCGTAGATCGAGAGCCAGGGGAATCCGTCCGTCAAAGGAGGCCAGGACTGAGCGACACCGGGAAGGAAGGACGCAGACAGCTGGGCTCAGCGGGATGGGAAGGTCAGGAGCGGGAGCCGGGCTAGGAAGAGAAGGTGGGTGAGTCAAGGAGAATACAGCGGGCAAACAGTAGGGGGCTCGGGAGATAAAAGGGAGACGAAACACAAAAGACGCTTGGCACTGCTCGATAACATCGGCGTAATACTTTGCGTTGTTCTGTCGTTCTCTCCCCTCTGTTATTGTTCCCTAACTGGGCTTCCTGGGGAGGAGCTGTCGGGTGCCGCCTGCGTGGGCGTGACATGTATAATACTTATTATTATTATTATTATTATTATTATTATTATTATTGTTGTTGTTGTTGTTGTTGTTCGTATTATTGTAATATTTTTATTGTATTGTATTATTATGGTTGTTTGTACTCTTCATTCCCCTACACTTTCTTCTCTCTATCCCACCCTTATTATTATTCTTATTATTATTTCTATTTACCTTTTTTTCTTTCTCCATGGAGATTAATGTCTGTTATTGTTATTATTGCCGTTTCTGTGAACCCTCCCTTTTGTGTAAAATCACGGTACTAAGGTGGGTGAGTTCAGAGTGGCCACATTGGAATTTAAAATCTTTACACTGTAACTTTAATTTAAATTAAAGTTGTCCTCCGAAGAGGGCTGGTGGTGGGCAGAAAAAAATTCACAATACAGTGGTACCTCGGAATTCGAACTTCGAATCCTAAGAAGTTCGAGATCTGATCAAATTTTCCCCTAAGAAATAATGGAAAACCAATTAATTATTTCCCCACCACAAAACATACACCTAAATGTTTTTTTTTAGCATTTAAACACAAAATGAACTGGATAAAACAAGAAGAGCATATACTGTACTAAACACATCTAAGAACATTTATCCAAACAGTAATGTGTAAAGTAAGAAAATAAATGTAAGAGCCTACAATCGGCATATATGTGGGTCCTTGTGCGAGGCCCTTACCCCCAGAACCCTGGATGCTGCCCTACATTGCCTGCTTACTCTCGCCTACAGAGGGGTAAAGCAAATTTCCTAATGGCGATCAGTACAGTATCCATTATTTATTTCAATTTGCTTGCACTCTGCTTACACTATGTAGTCTTTCCTGCAGCATTGGACCCGCCTACACAACACAGTGAAAGTCTGCTATAAGATCATCAGAAGAGCTCCCAGGTGGGGGCAAACGTAGTATGGCTCACTGTAGCATAGGTTAGTGTAGTATAGCATAGTGTAGCATAACAGAGCATAGTATGGCATAGCCTGACATAGGGGGGTCAAGCTAGCTAATCATAACACACTGTTATAGGACATGAACATCGGGGCTGATGTGAACCTCTGTTTTGTTATTCTCCAGGCACCCAGCAAAACTGTCAGTGTTATTTACACAGTGACAATGATGGGTCAGGTTCTGGCTCTGGCAGCACTGAGAGCAAATTGCCTTTGGCTGCTGCCACATTTTCTATGATGGTGACACAAAGTATACTTCATTCATTGCCACTAGATGGCACTCAAAGATTATACTATTGCATTTTTAAAACCCTAAATAATTCTACCTATATAAATCTATCTTACCCATATATAACCTGATATAGATATTCTTTTTTCTTCTGCAGAACATGCTACTGACATAGCCAGACACTAGTAAGTTGTTGGAGCCTATGTGCTGGTACAGAAGCAGCTTTAATTAGAGACGTAATATTCTATTATCCTTTGAAACTCTCCAGGAAAGGTTATATAAAAACATTTAATTATTTTTCCTTCGTATACTGACAGTACACAAATGACCTTGCAATGCCCCAAAATCACCATTAATATCCTAAACGCCACTTGTTATTCTTCACTATTAGCCCTGAAACTATTTCTGTGTGTCTCCACTGGCCTCCAGGTAAGTATGGGATGGATTTTAAAATTCTCCTGCTCACTTGGAAGGCACTAAAAGCTCAGGGTCCTGCTAATTTATTTAAACTGGTTAACAGGTACAATCCGTGATGTACATTCAGGCCACACACTGCCGATCTTCCTCGCATAAATGAAAAGACTGAGGGTGGTAAAACGCAGGGGCCCTATAAGAATGAGCTTCACTCGTCTTGAACACTTGTGACTCGAAAAAGCTTCCCAAATCCCTCCCTAGCATGTGCCTGCAGAATGTGGGCAGCTTCAGTGCTCCCCCAGTGTTTTATATTAGCTGCAGTGTTTTCCCACACTGTGCCCCCCCACCCACACGGTTAACTCACATCCTTACCATGTTTGGTTCCATAACCAAATTTAATGTGTTCAGCAGGACACAGTCATGTTATACTGAAATGAATCATTACTAAAGGATGCAGTGGAGGTGTGTTTGTGAGTGAGAAATGACCAATTTCCTTTGTGACTGAACACTGACCAGTTTCCTTTGTGACTGAACACTGACCAGTTTCCTTTGTGACTGAACACTGACCAGTTTCCTTTGTGACTGACCAATGACCAGTTTTCTTTGTGACTGACCAGTCATTTATTGCCAGGATTGTCAACTTCGATCAGCTGGCTGGAGTGAGATTTTTAGTTTGAGAAGTCTGCACACACATGCACATGCATTTACATGTACGTAACAGTTTTATTACCTTGTAAATAGTCACTAGGGTGTGCAAACTGCTCTAAAACTTGGGGTGTAGCTAATTTTAGGTTTGTAATGGAATAATATGCTGTAGAATTCTTACGTGAGTGTGAGAACTGATAGCGTGACTGTCACACTAGATGCGTGAGAGCTGGCAACCCTGATTTCTTAGCTGAAAATAATTATTTCTTAGTTTCTTAGGTGGTCATTTTAAATAAATTATGTAAATGTAAACATTTGTTTATTCAATTCAATTTATTTTTATATAGCGCTTCTCAGAACAGAATCGCCCCAAGGTACTTTACATGGGTATGTTGTGATAAACTACAATATCATTAAGGGAGAATAAAACAAAAACAGGGAATAGGAAAGACAAGAAAAATAAAGAAAGCAAGCCAGATTAGAGGAATCAAAAACTCCAAATCCAAAATCTGTCAATGAGTCGGTTCTCCATGCCAGTCTGTGATGGGTGGCAGATTGAAGTCTGACTCACGATGGACTGAACCAAGACTCCAGCTTAGGTGTTGCCGACCTTCAGGCATCATCTAGACATGTTGGAAGGAAGCCAGAGAGCATGGGTGGTCAGAACATGCACAGGCTCATTAATGGACAAGCACAATAGATAGAATTGGCAGGTACAGCAGCTTCATCAGCTGTGGTTACAGTGTGTTATTTGTTAAGTGGCGAGTAAGCTAAACTGAAGAAACAGGTCATCAGTCGAGATTTAACGACTGAGACCAAATCGGTATTGCGAATCATAAGCTAGCAAATCATTCCACAATATAAGGGCCCTGTAGCAGAATGCTTTATATGTGGAACGAGAAGGAAACCTGCATTCTGTGATATGAGTGAACAATGCGTCTTGTAAACTTGAAATGATTCTGTCAGTTAGGCAGGAGCTAGACCTTTAAATACCTTATATGTAAGTAGGAGAACTTTGAAGTCAGCTCTAAACCTAACAGGAAGCCAATGCAGGGAGCTAAGAACAGGGGTTATGTGTTCAAACTTCCTGCTCCTGGTGAGAATTCGAGCTGCTGCATTTTGAATATGCTGCAAGGTGTTTAATGTGCAATATGTGCATTACGGTAGTCTAACCTACTGTATATAAAGGCATGTATCCATTTCTCTGTGTTGAATAGTAAAGAATCGTTGTACTGTAGTTTGGCGATGGTACATAGCTGTAGGAAGCATGCCTTTGATACTGCATTCACATACAATTTGAATGAGAGGCGTGTATCTAAGATGACACCAGGGTTAGATGCTGAGCTGCTGAAGGAGAACTTCAGCTCCTTGGAGTGCAGTGTGGAGATTGTGAACATTCCTATGTTACCCAGCTCTGGTAACAAACTTGGACTCAGTTACCCAGCTTCAGTAATAGATGCGGACTCGGCTACCCAGCTCTGGTAATGGATTTGGACTCGGCTACCAAGTTCTGATAATGGACCCAGACTTGGCTACCTAGTTCTGGCAATAGACCTAGACTCGGACTTGACTATATAGTTCTAGTAATGGACTCGGTAATGGACTCAGTCTCCCCCTGGACTCGGTTATGACACAGACTCAGGTTGTTAAAGACATTGTATTGACTCAGATTTGAACGAAACACTGCGCTGTTCTCTGGAATGGTCTGCCAGTGAATTTGAGTGACGCCCCCTTCAATCACAGAACTCAAAGCATAGCAGAAGATCTATTATCTTAATCCAGCTCCAAATAAATAAGGCTGCGGGTGCAAGTGTACATGTTGCAGTGCTATCTTTGTCGGCCACATATTAGTATCCGGGGTGTGTGTGGCTCAGTGGGTTAGTTTGCTGGTTCAGATCCTGTGCTTGGCAGAGTACCTTTGCTGTGGCACCCAAGAGCAAACAACTGCTCCAGGAGCTGCTCCATCTGACTCCAGACAGACATCATCTGTGTTGTGTAAAATGGATGGACATCCACCCTGCTCTTGCCATGGATATAGGAAACTGAAGACAGGACTGATGATGATGGGAGTCTGATCCACAGAAGGCTGAATGGACAGTGGAGCCCCGGGTGATGTTCTGATGGTGATAGCAGTACACACCCAAACACTAGCTTCATACCTGTGTAATGTCAGCAGGACCATGATCTTATTGTGGTTGAGGGGTTTGCCAGCCTTAATGATCCACAGCATGTTTTTCCAGGGGGACAGGGCATTTCTTCAGTGTAACTATGAGTTCTTCAGAGAAAAACCCGGACTGTGTTTCTGGGCTGATATGCTCCTAGGCTGCTATGGCTTTGACCCCCACCCCACCAAAAGACCAACTGAGTTATTTTTTTGAGCTGAATGAGAAACGAGAGAAGGAAAAGCATCAGTACTAGGTGACAAAATTCCAAAATGGGGGCATGATTTTCACCTTCCGTCTCCTCTAGCGATAGAATATTTGATTTGCATACCTTGCGAATGTTCTCACTGTAATTAGTGCTGCGACAACTGCAAGACAGAAAAAACCTCTGGGTTTTTCATAATGCAAATGAATTTCAGTGGTCTATAGATAGGAGGTTCAGAGGAATAGAAGGCGACAGAATGTGTTTGTGGGTGTAAGTCTTACATCCACCTACAGCCTTGCACTAGGATTGCTTCTGTTTCTCGTTCATTTTGAAACAGTGCGGACAGCTACCGTGTATTAGTCATTGTTTGTATTAAAAGTTATTCACGCATAAGGCAGTATTACTTTAATCCAACGTATGGCATACATGGACAGAAACAAAAAACAAGTCTCGAATCGTAAAGGTCAGCAGGAAGCAGTAGCTGAATCATTCTCACACCTGAGTTTGGGCCATGCTAGGGTTTAGCCACTGCCGCTAATGAAAATCTTGCAGTCAGCACATTAAATCTGAAGGAAGGCTTTAAATTGTAAAGTGCTTTCTGGCTCATGACATCTATTTGTGTTTATGGCTTGATACAACTCAGGGTTTGGTTTGAGACAAGAACCACAAGGAAATTAAAGCAAAATGCATTGAGAAGGACCTTATCTGGTACAACTGTAGGAGCTATAAACTAAATTAAACAAATTTGTATTGAAAATTTCTTATTTATGAATCCATTGTGATGCTTTTAAAATAAATGTGCACAGCCTCTCCCACCGTTATGATAGGGCTACATTGTGATTAACCTACCGTAAGGTGAAAATGTATTAAGGCGTAAATGCATTTTAATACAGTACACCTAACTTAAGAAACATCATAGCTTAGCCTAGCCTACCTTAAAAACATACTTAGAACACATACATTAGCCTACCATTAGGTAAAATTATTAACACAAGGCCTATTTCATAAGAAAACTATATAAAAGTCTAATATAATTTGTTGAATAATGTACTGAAAGTGAAAATGATTTGCTCATTGTCAAGTTCAAAAGGTGTAACACAGACCATTGTAACATGGGGAGTATCTGTCCTTATACGTGTACTTTGAGTATAGAAAGGGTGTTTTAGTAGTGAATTAATACAGTGTATTACAGGGTGAAGTTATTATTAATTCCTGTCTGGTGTTTTGCCGTGCTGCTCCAAGCATTTTAATCTTGTAAAATATTTATAAAGTCATCCTAAAGATTTGTTCCCTTTTATCTTTTAAGACCTTGCCACAGTGATTTACTATGAATTTTAAGAAAGTCTTCTGATCCTGAAACAGTTAACGAAACGTATAACAAAAAGCTGAATATTTAAGTTAGTTGTAAGTTATGTCTCTCTACACATTCCTTGTGTGAAAAATTAAGCGAAACCTTAAGCAATGACATCATTTCTATTGCTGTTCATATAAACATTTGCCATGCCTTTACATGTCTGCTGTTGTGTGTCCACAGTATTTTCGTGGCCTGCATCAAGTCCCGTCACATCAAGAAGATCTTTAATGTCATTTTTAACCACACACAGTTCACTACAATATACAGTTAAGAAGGAAACTGTGTTTCTCTCAGACCAAGGTGCTACATAAATTAACACAAGACTAACACATAACAACCTAGCAACACTGCGTGCATAGTGTGCAAAACCTGTGCAAAACCTGTGCAAAACCTGTGCAAACACTGCAGGACAGTGCAAGAAGACAGGACAACTGACACAGACGAATGCAAATGGCACAGTAAACCAAATGCTGATAAAGGGTAATAAAAAAATTTAAAAAGTAACTGTAAACATGGTAGCAATAAAATAATACATAGTAACTAGATAATAAATAGTGTAAATGAGTGTGTGTGTGTTTGTGTGTGTGTGCGTGTGTGTGTGTGTGGTATCACATCATGTCTGATAGTGGGAAAGACTTCTAGCCACAGTTAGTTATCAAGAAATGCTCAAACCATTCCAAAAGCCAAAGCCTTTCTAATAGATTGAAACAATTCACAAATATACCACTTAAATGTATAAATGTACACCATCACATTTGAGAAATAGTTACAGAAAAATTCACTAGAGACTGCAACATATTACCGTGTTTCCGGCAAGAGAACAGAGAACAATGTTAAATGTCTAAATATAGGTGTGTGTGTGTGTTGTCTGGAACAATATCAGCTCAAACCACACAGCACTTTGGTAGCTGTATATTCTGCCTGCTCGAGTGTGTGTGTGTATGTGCTGACTCTGATCGTGCGAACAGATCACATACCCTGATAAAACCTGTTACAGTATATAAGGCTTTAGGAAACAGCTGTAGCCTTGGCATACAGAAGAATATTTTTCTATTGATATTTTTTGATAATTAGCCCTGCTCTGTGCTTGCAGCAAGACCTCGATGGATCTGGTCACAGGTTAGCCCCTTTGTCATCTGAAATATCGCATCTCTTGGTGTGTGAAACAGTCACAGAGACCCTGAATACAGTTGTGACCTGTGCTTTGGTCTTGTCTTTTACCATCCTTTTGCAGTGTTGCGTGAGGCTGCTTTGCTGTGCATTGCCAATATTTATAGCCGGATTGTGGTTTGGCTTCAGCCTCTTTGTTTTCTGTTGTTCTGAATTGCCTCATCATCAGCATTTAATATGTGCCTCAAGATGTATTCAATTCTGCCGTTGTGCTCCTCTAACCAGTTGATTGTTAGTTATTGATTACGTACTGATTGCTTATTGTCTACTCAAGTTTCAGAAAACTGGGTCTCTATGAAGCTGTTGTATTAATGTCCATGGGTCAGGAATGTGACCTCCAGTCTATACACAGAGTCATTTTGGGAAATGCGTTGAGCAAAGGTAAGATAATGGGGAACGGGGACGGACTGGCTGAGAGATGCAGGCTGAGAGTGACGTAGAGTGAGACAGAGCATATAAGAGCAGAGCACCCAGGAAGTTACCCTCTGCTCTCAGCACCTGTGCTCTCAGCTGAGCCCCGGCACAGTCGCATGGGCCACCCAGACAGCACAGTCTCTGCAGCTCCCGCTTGCCAGCATGATCAACACTTACACCACCAGTTTTGTCGCACCGCCGGTGCCCCCACGAACCAGCTCCCGGGCCCCCACCCGCCTCCCGGTCCACCTCGGGCTGCTGTCGCTGGTACTCATACTGCAGATGATCATATTCGTTGGGGCCTTCGTCTACCTGTTCCTAAGAGACAGTGAGGTAAGAGCCTTGGGGATGTTTCCAGTGCCACCAGCTAGAGACTGGCTCACATGAGGACTGGTTAGGAATGAAAGACATGCCTCTTTTGCAGATCTCTTTAAGAGACACCAAAGGCTGTCAAATTGCTCACTAGCCTAACCAACTAGAAATTGAACTGTGACTGCTGTGGACTCAGGGTTCAGACTTAGCTTACCCAGCAGAGGATTTTTATTATTAATTGTTTGTTTTATTCTTTGAATTGTAATACATCTGTTTGGTTTATTTTTAGTGTCAAGTAAAATAAATTTTATTATTATTTTTTTTAAACTGTGTGGTTAAAAAACCACAGGCAAATAATTGCTAGTGCATGTGGATGCATTGCTAGTGCATGTGGATACATTGCTAGTGCATGTGGATGCATTGCTAGTGCATGTGGATACATTGCTAGTGCATGTGGATGGTCTCTACGGAGCCCCTAAAGAGACACAGGAGAAAAAAAATATTGGAGGATAAAGAAAAAAAATCATGCGAAATCACACAAAACTGGCATTACCATTAATTACTATTAATACTATTACTATTAATAACTGGTATTTGCGCATGAAGATGTTTTTTTTGATGAAAGTTTTGAAAGATGTCGCAAAAGGACTCATTATTTCCTCTCCTCCCATTTTTTTTCCTCCATCCGTCTCCCCTTAGGGGGTTTGCAGGTTTCTGTTACTTTTACTGTAACAAGAGGAAAACTTCGGATTTATTTACATATAGTACTGATGTTTCTGTTCAATTGTATTTTTTCTAATAATGTGATAGATGCGGAATTCTTAAATGTTAATTATAATGACTGACGGAGCTCTGGAGTATGGAGACTCAATGCATTGTTCTCAGAAATTAAGTGCTAAATTGACTTTAATAAAAGGCTGCATGCAGTAGATATCATAGTGGTTTGTGTGCTGGTTGTGTGGTTTTTTTCTCAGTTTGCATTATACAGCTACACTTCCTCAGAAAGCCAAACTCAAGCATAAACAGTTTTCTCACCAGGCTACCTTCTACCACACTTGATTTACTGAGCGATAGTAGCGACAAACAGTTGTTTTAATCTTCCGGAATGTTTGTCTATACGTATCACAGCCACAAAGATGCTCATAAATGCTATCATAAGCATGCTGAGGTTCTTGGTGTCCAAAGTTCAAGTGGAACAGTGGATAAAATACGACAGGCTTGTCAAAGCAGGTGGTCTGTAGTCGTCTGTAATGCCGATTTCTCACTGAGATATGAAGCTGATCAAAATCGTCTTTTAGCTTCGTGAGCCACTTTGTACAAATGCATTTCTGTGCTCAGTTATGTGCCTACAAGAGAGGGCAAACACCATGTGGTTATGTTCTGTGTTCCTTCAGCTCCAGCGCGAGTTTGAAAGCAAATTCCACGATGACCTAGTCGTGCTGAGGAGATTACAGGAATGTGATGACAGAAGCTTGGAATATAGCACACTCCTGGACTGTAATAAGATTCTGGAGAAATATAAGAACATTTTATTAAAGGTAACCACGTTTGCTTAATATTTCTTTTAATTAAACGTAAACTGAGGGGTAATGCAGATGCTGTCCTCAGTTATAGCCTGGGTCCCTGGCAAAAATAGACCCCACTTCAGGAAAAATGTAAGTTAAATCTGCAACACCTGAGTGTCCATGCTAATGTCAGCCGAGGGCACCTAGATAAAATAATCTGCCCCTGCAGACAAAACAGAGTGTGTTGGTTTAAAAATGAATCATGGAAATTAAAGAACGAAAAGTACTTGAACATACGCAGTAAATAGCTTAAGTCATTGTTAATGACAGATTTCAATACTTAATTCAATTTGATAATAAGCCTCTGATTGAAACATATCAGCAATGATGTTGAACACGGCGGATATGTTGGGTCAATTATTAAACATTTCTCCAATCAGCAAAACATTCATGAAATCATTTATCATAAAATGCATTTAAAAAAATAGCTCAAGCTACGTGTCCTGCTAAAACCCCCACCACAATAAGAGATGTCCTTGTATTGAACAAAACTGTACTGCTACATCACAATTGTCTGGGACATTTATCACAAAATTAGCGTGGAAAACATTTTAGCACACCAAATTCACTTATTGTTAATTCTGGCCTTGTCTCATTTTTTTCCTGTAGATATCACAAGCAGAAGGAAGTGGTAAGTAATATAAAACTACTATTTAAAGCTAATTTCAGTACCAGGAGTTTTTGACTGTAACCTCCAGTCCTGATGGTTATGGTCCTCTTTTGTCTTTTTTTGTTCCCTCCTAAGTGGGTCTACAGTTGGGTGACACCCCCGTCCACAAGCCTGGAGCCATGGCGCACATGCTGGCCAAGCCAGAGCACTCGACATGTGAGTGTGTCCTCCTCTTCCAGAGGGGCTGCATTTATCTGTCAGTACTTCTTGCATTGTACATCAAGAGGCATAAAAGCTGACGAATCCTGTCAGATTCCAAAAACTGCTAACCCGTACCCACCAACACCAAGCTTATCTGAACATCACCCACTCACATACGAAAATACTTCATTTAAAGGACATTAAACATATCCAAAAAATGCTAACTTTGATAGCTGCCTTTCAAACACATTGTAATCCCCCATCCATGTGGCTGCATTCCAGTGGAAATAGACACAGGTTTTCCATTCCGATGAAGCTAATTCAATTTCTGATATGGTCACATGGTGAGAACAGGCTTAAGATTCAAACGAGTTATGTGTCTACCTACATGTACGGCTGTAGGTTTATGCAGATGTGGCAAAGGCACTGTGCCTTCAGCCCTCTCTCCCTCCCACACACACACTTAAAATGTCTTAAGCTGCATGCAGTTATTTGCATGTCACTGACCTTTCACTCAGCACTGGTCAACCCATCTTCTGGGGGGGTGGGGGGTGCACTGCAAGAGGTAAACTGAAATTGGTGGAGGGCGTGAAGCTCGCTTATGGCTTCACGCGGGGTTCACCCAGCCCTCCATACACTAATGCCACGCTCTCCTTATCAGCTACAAAGGTCTTGCAGTGGTACCAGGAACACTCGCTGCTGATAAACGTGGACTACCTGATCACGCCCAGAACGCTGCGGATCCGCCTCAAAGGACACTACTACATCTACTCCCAGGTGACCTTCTCCAGGTGGCACCCAAAAATCCCGCTGGTCCAAACCATCATGTGTCAAGGCACCGCCGCTGGGAAGAAAACGGAAGACGTTCTGCTCAAGGCCTTCTGCGCGATGAAGACTGATGGTGAAGCATGCACCTCATTCCAGGGTGGCATGTTTCAGCTTGAGGAAGGGATGGAGCTTTATGTAAATGTGACCGACAAAAACCTACTGAACTTCGAAGAGACAGCGACCACCTTTGGATTATTTATGGTGTAAAACTTCACTTCCCTTATAAGAATTACCTGAGAGAGCTCCTTTTTACTTTGATCTCCAAGAACCTAGAGTTGCAAGTCTGACATTTGATTTGTTTAAAATTTATATTTAATTAATTTAATGAATCGAGAACAGACAGACATTCAGGAGACAATATATCTGGCTGAGTGGGTTAGGACTCTGTGTCTGTGATTGGAAAATCGGCAGTTTAAATCCCAGGGCTGTTGGAGTGATGTCACCGTTGCGTCTCTGAGCAGGGCCCTTAATCACCAGCTGCTCTGGGGACTGTGTTGACCCCGCTTTCTTGAAAATGTACATGGCTTTGGATGAAAACACCTGCTAAACAAGAGAATGAAACAACCTGAAAGTTCTAAGTAGAGGTGAGAACATGAAAGCAGGTCAGCAGACATAGCTGTAAAACACCCTGATTGCCTTCACAGTAACGATGTACAGGCCTCAAACAAAGCTAACAATTCCTCATCTATTTCAACATTTATTTTTGCATTTTATTTGCATATGATTTTTGTACAGGCACTACAATTTATATTAACATGAGAGATCAAATTTTAAAATTTTTAGACAGATTTTGTTTTATGTTAAACTCATACAGTATGCGTGCATATGCCTAAAACACATACAGTATGTATATTATTTGTATACCAGGTAGATTTTTCTTTGGTTTTCTTTAATTGTAACATTAATACTGTGCATGTCTAACATAATATTGTATAACTTCTCTCCACCTGTCTGCGAGCAAAATTAGGCAAATGGGGAAAAAAAAGTGTGCTGGGATTGTCAGCAGCCAAACATGTGACTGCACCCATGGAGACTGAGAGCAGAGGGACACTTGGACCCGCGTGCAGCAGAGCATGGATCCCTCAGCTGATCAGAGAGCTGCAGACTGTCACTGAAATCTGAGCGATAACTTTTCCCTGAGCTCAGCAAAGCCACAGTGCCACATCTCCAGGCGCTTGCAGCTGCACCCACGCCTGGTACGGGAGGGAGCCTAGCAGGAAGTGCCTAAAATTAGCCGTCAAGCCGCCATCAAATGCCAGCAACTACTTGATTGTTGATGGGAGGATGTTGTTTGGATCAAGAAGAAAAGACGCCTCTCCCCTAGTGCCGGTCACCCCATCATGGGACACAGGCAGACACCCTGTGCGCCATCTTCCGATGGGGTGGCAAGTTAACAGATTTTACTTTGTCCCGGATTGGGAGTCTCTGTGGTGAAGCTTGCCTGGGGGGGCACATGGGTGTTGACCAATAGTGCTCTCACCAGTTTGGTGGAGTGAGATCTGTTTTTATCATTTTTTTGTCCTACTTTAAAAAGTTATTTATTTTATTTTACATGAAAAGAATGACATTTTCTGAATATTTATTATAGATGACTTTTATATAATGGTTATGGATATTAAATTCTATTCATATTAAACAAAATCTATGCTGAAATGGTTAAGTTTATGTATATGAGCACTGCTGCTGTGAACTAAACTCTCTGATGAGGAACCTTGGGACTTCGGGGTTCCACTTTGGGGTTCCACTCAGTTCCATATCTTCTCCTGCCCGCCACCTATATTTCCATGTCGAACACACACAACCTTTCTTAGCAGAAGGAAGATGAAATAGTGGAAAAAGGAACACAGGAGCACTAACTATGTCTTAATATAGTGCTAGGATTCCAGCTCTGAGTCACGTACAAGTCAATGTGAAACTTGTGTAATGAGAGTCTAGTACTTTCTGTTTTAAAGATGGAATGCTGTCCTGGTGTGTGTTGTGGCTGGGTGGGGGTAGAGAGTTGCACACCATGAGTAACCCATGATCCCAATTTTGTCAGCATTCACTATCCTGAAGCTGCCTCCAGCGGGTCCTGGGTCAGTCCCGTGATGGAGCCGGTTGCATCAAGCTCAAGTCCTTGCTGCTGGCTTTCTGAGCCGTTTATGGACAGGGACCACACCCCGTGCACAGCAAATAAGCGCTGCTTACTCCGCCACATGAGAAGTTTCACTCCAGACATTTCTTGTGTATGATTCCACGATGGTGGAAAGAGCTGCCAAACCACATTCAATCATCAGATTCCCTCTCCAACTTGCAGAAACTTCTGAAGACCCTAGAATGAGTCCTAGAATAATCTTCATGTTGCACTTTCTGCTTATTGAATAGTAGTCTTATCAGGATCTTGCTTTATTTGGAAGATCTTGCGCGGCTCTTGCTCCAATACTCTAATACATTTGCATCTCTGCATTCCCTGGAAGCTCCACCTAGCCGCACTTATGTATAGTTAAACATTAGGCCTTTACCTGCGGTCAGGATGACCTTTCAGACAGACCCTCATCTGCAAACCCACTAACCCCATTGGCACAACAGGGACAACTTAAATGTGGCCAAGTGCTTACTCAAAACAGCAGCAAACATAGATTAGCTAGCCCAAACCCATGCCACAATAAAAGGGACCACCATAACCGCTGTCTCCAACGACTGAAGTGTCAGCTAGCAATCCCCAGTACTGATACTGAAAAACCTGCAGTGATCAAGCAAAATTAAAAAGTGAAAAAGCAAAATTAAGCCCTACAGTTCAATAAGAGATGAAAGCTAAGTCATAAGCATAACTTGTTATTCTATAATAGGTCATGTCAACATATCTTTCTTCTAGGAAGTACAAGCCAGAAATCACAGTATGCAGGCTTTTGTTGGATGTGTAAATAACGTGACTGAGGTAGCTACTCCGGATGTGTCCTAAGCTTCAGATTTGGTCTGTGAAGACTCTTAATGAAAACTGGATAATTTCAGCTGCACAAAGGCATTTTGGGGCTCATTGTAGGCCCTGAGACAAACACACACACCTACATACACAGACAGAAACATACCATAGCTGAATGTGGTCTTCTCTGGTCTCTTCATGGTGTAAGAATGTCCATAGGTTGCTGCACTCCAGAAAAGGCCAGTGCTGACTTGCTGTAGGTTCACTGTTGCAGGGTCACCTGTAGTTGAAGGGTTATTAAACCTAAGATTCATGCCACGTTCTCTGTAATAATCATGGGACATTTCGCTTGTTTCCAAATATGCTTCTTGCTCCTTATCAGCTTCTTGAATAACTAATAATCATCCATCTTGCCCATCACTCTCCATTAACATGTGCAATATTTTCATATTTATTGTTGAAACTGAATCACGAGGAGAGGAATACCGATAACATAACACTTATTTTATGCCATTCTTTTCTATTTATTTTTACACTGTTTACATTTTTTACTCTTTACACTCCTTTTATATTCAATATTACATTCTATTTACTCATTTATATTGTTTTCTTATATATTGTTTATATTATATTTTATAATTTTTTTCCGTAGTTAGCATCCTTCCTGTACTTTCTTTCTTGCACTGACAGGAATAATCTTCCCATTTCATTGTACCTTGTGCAATGACAATAATGGTATTCATTCATATTACATCATCTGAAAGTGGGTTGTGGGGGCGTGGATGGGGTACACCATGGGTAAGACAGCAGGTCACGGCAAAGAGCATTTACCTACAACTGCTTAGCTGCTGCCATAAATGACTGCCTTGCAATTAACTGGCTGAAGGAGAGGAGTTTGATTTTCACAGCTGATCGCAGCAGAGTGTGAAAGAGCTGTGCATGAAAAACTTGGCTACATTCACTTCCTTTGACCCTAACATCGATTGTGTCTGCTGATCTGCGTTCTTTGACTGTAATAATGTGTGGACAATCAGACATCCCAATAACAATTACGGATTTTTTGTTTCTATTTATACATGTTTCAGTGAAAGTCTTCACTTATGCATGCAGTATTCTGAAACTGTAAAAAAAGCACTTTGTTGCATTTTGGAAATTTGTCCTGAGCAACTTCCACATAAAACATTTTGGAGTTAGTGTCATGTACACTGTGTTTAGTTTCCTGGGCCTCAAAATAATCACAAAAACCAACAAATACCACAGCTTTATTTGAAACTGTGGACCGTCAAAGAATTTACACATAGAAACACGTATATCCACACACTTTATTAAAATATATTCTTCAACATTAAGTACATAGTTTGTAGGGGATAGAAAACAAAGATATTCCTTATTTAATAATAATTGCATAGAATATATCCAAATTAAACACAGCTGACCATGGATAAATGGTTTATGATATCTTTACCGAGGGAAAAATATTAAAATTTCTGGGACTGTAACAGACCTGAGTCCTCATAGCTCATCAGTGAAATAAAATAAATAAATGAAGATTTCATGGTATAATCATAAAAAATAACACCAATGAAATTCCCATGGTACCATATTTTTCCTGCTGACATTTTGCAGATGTACGATGAACTCCCAGGGTCACGACAAATATGCTGTCACCCCCACAGAGCTGTAGTGTTTCCCTCTGTACCGACAATAGCTAAATACCTAAGATGTGTATTAGTGTGGTACACAGAGACTGAGGTCTCCGGTAGAGTGTGGTGACGATGACATCCAGCCTGCATGATTACTGAGGTCCTCACTCCTAACACTGAGTTAACTAAGCCATCAGTGGTTTCAGTGTGTGTGAGGACCAAGTGGCACCTCTCTCCTCATCCTCCCTTAATTAAATCTGCCTTCCGCACCTGGTGGCCCTGGCATCGCTCCATTTCCACCGCACATTAATATTGCAAAGATACTTAACAGCGCTGTCTCTCAACTGGGGGGGGGGGGGGGGTGGGGGTTTTTGACCCAAATGTAGGTCAAAATACCATTTCCAGTTGGTCGCAGTGTGTGTGGAGAAAAAAATCATTTAGAAGAAATGTTCTTAGTGACGTTTCTGCTCTACAAATGACGCCCCCACAAACCGCTGGGTTGGCGAATGTTACTGAACCCCCCATTCATGAGGCTCAAAGCTACATCAGTTGGAAACCACTGCTTCACGGTCTCATTAATTGAAAACTTGATGTTTCTGTTAGGTGCACTTCCTATCTTATGCTCTAAAGAAGGTGTGGTTCCTGGGAAAGAGGCAGGACTTCCTGTGCACTGGCACATGAGCCAAACTGCTATAGGCTTGCACAGGCATCAGTCTCCTAATGGGCAGCCCTATGCCATCCCATACAGCAGGGTTATTCAAATCACGGTGCTTGAGGTCCGAGCCCTGCTGGTTTTCCAACCTTCCTTCACCCGTCAGTCAGGTGTGAAGCCTCTGACCAATCAGAATCAGTAACTATTAAACAACTACCTGGGAGAACTGAAAACAAGGCCTGGATTTGGAATTGAGGTCCAGATTTGAGGAACCCTGCCCTAGAGGGACCCACAGAAACACATACACTGTTAAAAGAGAATCAAACACAAAGTTAAGGTGTAAACCACAAAAAACGTGTCCTTCAGTAGCAAATGTAGCGCATTTTATAAACAAATCTAAATAATCAGCTAAATAATTAATTAGCATGAGTTTTATCTTATAGTAATCGAGAAGCTAAAAAAGGCTTTAAGAAAGTAGATAATTGACAGGTAAATGTATTGGTCTTTATATCACATATCTACGTGCATGATGTTTCATTACTGTAATATCCCTGATAGCTTTGGACTTGAAATGCTTGGACAATATTTTTATAAATGATAATACATACTAGTGAAATTCTGAATACATACATATACCGATACAGATACATGCAGATACTGCCAAGTTCATATTGCTTTGGGATTTACCACCTAGCTACGGTCATTCCTGCATAACTGCAAACTTACTCTGTTCTATGTTATTCGCCTGTAACCTAGATGAGACTGAAGATCACAGCGAAAAGGAAAGGCCTGCTAGACTGGTCTCAAACGGAAGCAGGTGCACTGCCGAAGCACCTTGTCCAGTGGGGCACGCTTCCCTGGAAACCCCAGTGGGCACTACGGAATTATAGATTCATCAGTGTAACGGACACAGGATATAGGACAGACATGCAGGCCCAGAACGCTTACACTTCATTTTGTGATGGGCATCTTTTTCGTCCAGTCCTAACACAGTATGATAACCTGTCAGCTGCCTGTCAGGAGCAGTCACCCCCCCCCCCCTGGCCCCCATGTTTATTTTTACAGGAAGACATAACAGGGACTCATGGTGGCTTCTGTTGCGGTCACCCATACTGCCGGCTACCATCATCAGCCTGATTTCACGTCATGTGACTGCTCATACATTCCTGTGCGTTGGTCCTTTTAATGCTCATGGAAGGCGATCTTCACGCTTTTTCAGTGAACGGTGCTGACGTGTGTAGACACGCGGGGGGGCCGAGCAGGGCTGCTGGGCGACCCCATCGAGGGCCTTAATGGGCGCCTTCGTCCCAGACGCAGTCGTTCTTCTGCTTGGCCAACCTCCGCACCACACGCTCCAGCTCCTTGCGCGAGCGCCGCTCCTCCTCTAAGCACTGCTTCATCTGCTCGTTCTCCTGAGCACATTTATATTCCGTTCATTCATCAGACGCAAGCGACACACCTTTTTTGGTTTCTGAGAATGCAAGGACAGATGTTCTCCCTCTAGCAGTTAGGGTCCCTGGGCCGTCCCTGGGATTTTAACTGCCGAGCCTCCAATTACAGGCACTATATTCTAACTCACCGAGCCACACGCCGTCTGCCAGGTTTGGTGCCATTCTGTAATGGATTCCTCAATTCCAGTGCAAATCGAGAAATGGAACTGGAGATGGGATTGGGGGAAAAAAAAAACTATGGGGAACAGAATAGGAATTGAATTTTTATTTCAGGGAGATATAAATTCCAGCTCCAGACCCATTTCCTGATTTGGACTGGAATTGACGAACGCATTCTGGAATGGCCCCAACCCTGCCACCCACCAACACATGCAAACACACGTGCAGACAGAAACACAAAAAGCGCGTCATGTTCAAAGGGCCACACGCTCCTGCGCTGAAGCAGTATCTACGCCGACAGTGTTACCTTTCTCAGTTCTAGCACTTCATCCTTTAAAGCATACACAGCATCGACGAGACTCCTGCAGCAGACAGAACCAGAAGCACAACAACACTGTGTTACCCTACAGTTCTGGGAAACACAAAAGAAATGTGACTCTTCATAAAATGATTAAACATTGGCAAATCAGGTAAAGAACATGCTGATGGGATCAGATTGCATGTTCTTCTAGAAGAACACCTAGACCCTTACTTTTCCTCTATGACCATCTGACCGTTGCTCTTCACCTCCTCTACTATGATCTTCTCTTCTTCAGGCAAGAGAACCTGAGGAGCACAGTCCTTCCTGGCTGCTGCAATCAGAGCCAGAATGCCATGCGTGTCACCACCACACAGACCTACTACTATCTTAACGAGGAAAGATACCAGTCCCAGCAGACAAGGGGAGACTGCCTTCGAAGGCGAGGTGGTGCTCACCGGTGGAGGCCTGGTGCAGGCTGACCCCTGTGCAGTAGGCCTCGATCACCTTCAGAATCTGCGCATCTTCCTCCAGAGCTGCGGTACCTTGCAGACAAGCAACATGGAAACAGCCCCATAGCTACAGCGAAATGACGAGAGCCACGCATCTTAAGGCAATGGCTGGCAGGACTTCTGGCTCAGGCACCATACTCACTCTTCCTCATCAGGACCTCGTCGTCAGACGCCTTTCTTTCAGTCTTCCTTTTGGGGAGGAATTTCTTTATTGGTCGGGGGCTCTTGCTAGAGTCCTGCACACACAGCAGTGGAGGTAAAGCAGCAGGTAGGGGATCCGAACTGGAGACGCCAACCATGAACATCACAGTGCAAAGCAGACTAGGGCCGGCTTGATCTCCAAGAAGTAGAGTGTCAGCATTAAGAAGCGAAAGACAACTGTAAGAACTAATAAGTTATTTATGCAGCGCTTTGCAATCACATTTTATAATTTTCATAAATGTTACTCTGATTTCTCATTTAGACTGTCCTGCTTCCAGAAGCTTCCTTATGTTTTTCTGTCGTTGACTTCGCTTCTCACCAGCTGAAGCCACTCAACAGGGGGGGGGGGTCCCTCAAGATAATGGACCCAAGACCGAAGACCCAAGCAGCATACATATTTAGTGGAGCTACAACATGTATGCCCCCCCCCCCCCTCCCCTGAACTGCCCCTCACCCCAAGCACCCTAGTAAGTGTTAAACACTGTAAACAGTTTAGCAGTTTGTCACTGGAAGACTGAAACATTCAAAAGAAAACAAGCAAGTAGAAAAACAATATCAAAGTGAAGAATTTGTGCAAAGACAGTCTAGAAAAAAAACAGCATGGCTTTCTAGAGAACTCTGGGGTAAATACAAACTATATATAAGATATAATACATGGGAAAAATTAAATACTACTAAATAATTCCCTCTTTTAAATGGATTTTTAATTTTAATATTCATATACAGTAGTAGGAAGATTTATTTCAGATGCAGTGGTACCTCGGGCCTCAAACTCACTAGAACTCGAATTTCGAATAAACCAGTTTGACCGAGAACTCGATTTGAATATCAGAAGTCGAACCGTGAACACTAACCTAATATAAATTGTACGCGGTAGGAAATGAGTCATACTACAATGCAATTCTTACTTGAATGCCTTCTTCACAGAC
>JABFEA020000002.1:26864503-26886762 GCA_019775915.2 Cyphomyrus plagiostoma
ATAACGGGATTTTACTGTAATTATTTTGGAATTAATTGGGACGCTAAGATGTGATTTTATAGGCTTTATTATATTGACTATGTAGCAATCTCAGCTCTGTTCTCCATATTATGGAAGTATCACACAGACCTTTACTTCAGAAAAGATATGGTTTTTATTCTTTGCTTTCTTCTCCTGCTTTTATTCACAGCACTGATTACAGGGTTCCATTTTTTTAATATACGTATTTACAAGAGTCATTCTCCTGCTATAACTCAAACAAAATCATGTCATTTTGGTACACTTTACAGATTACCAAAAAAAAAATCAATCAGATAATGTAAAATATAACGTCAGATTACACGACATGAATAGTAAGATTGCGGAATTTCGTCCACGGAACGATCTTTAGGGAAAATATTCCCACATGTCGGAGAGAGATTCTTTGAGACACCGCTTAAATAAGCGAGACAGTTAACCTGGTCCCGAGCAGACTTGTTCGGAGGTGCAAGTTACCATCGTAACTCAGCGGGGATTAATTTAAGACACGTTGATGGAACGGAACTCTCACTTAAATAAAACAGACTTATCGAAATAAACCAGACTTTCCCTTAATCCTTCTTCGTGGAATAGCCCCCTGGCCCACAGAACAATGTAACATCATAATGTCCTTGCACTTCACTGCCCCCACCCCTCGGCAAGTGTCAATGTCGGCACAAATGGTTAGCTGGTTATCAGCATTGGTAATGTTAGGCAAAAATACACTAGTGGTCAAACCAATGACGAGTGGCCACTTCCAGTTTTTCAGCTGTTGTTCCAGTTATTTATTGAATTGTTTACAAACATTACCACCAATAGTTGTGCAGTAATTTTTAAAGCTTACTGCCAAGCATGCCGGGTGTTTCCACAGTTTTGGCCACTAGTGTATATTGATTATGGGTATCGGTCACCGGTGCTGACCTGACTGCTTCACCTCACGCACATAGTTGCTGGGGAACCAGCCGGTGCGGCCGGTGAGCGTGCCCTCCCACCAGCCACCCTCCTCCTGTCGCGTGACCGTGATCAGATCCCCTTTGCTGAAGGACAGCTCATCCTCGTTGTTCTGTCTGAAGTTGAAGCGAGCCTTCACCACCAGCTGCCCGCCACCGCTATCGCTCTCTGACATCTCCTGGGCAAAAGGGGCAAAATGCATCAAAGCAGTTAAAAATGAAGCACAAACCTGGTCTGATAAACCAAAAGCTTCCTGCTCATGGTGACCTTGCTGATGTGCCCTTGAAAAGGTGTGCAGTTAACACCGGCGATAATCCCACATCTAACAATTCATATTTACTTGCTCACTTGAAACTACTGTCCAAACTTAACATTTTTACCTATTTTCTTAAGTGAACAATAATATCGTTGATGGAATTAATTACGCATTCCTGAGGGAGGAGGACATTCAATCAGTACAGTGGGGAACATGTGTGTTAGTGCATCACATCAGCGACACGGTATGCTTCAGGTCAGTGTGTTTCAGCATAATCATATCAGCACAAATGGGACCATGGAATGATGGGAAATGGGACAAGTCCTGAGACACACGACAGGATCTGGCTACGCTAGTCCCATGACTTCCTCTTCCTCTGAGCATGTGGCATACATAAGGTCTGATTTGGTATGCACATCACGAGCAGATTATGCACATTTTAAATGGATACAGGTAGCTCTCACTTTGAGTTCCCCATTTACATCTTATATCTTTACGAGAGTTTTCTCCAGCAAAAATAAAATTTTTCATAATTTTTATAAAAATTTGCAGGTAACTGAATGTATGCTGCCCAAAAACATCTGCCCAATCTGTACCTTGCACGTCTGCGCATGTGCAGCATTACACTTTACGGTATATTTAATGATGGTGAACTTAGTCTCACGACCCAACCTGATCTTACTAATACACCCAGTTGGCTTCATGTACTGTGTGACTGATCTCCACCAGCTCAGAGTGGAATACATGAAAAAAACCACCCAATGTGCTGAAAATCAGAGTGACCAAAATTGAATGTCATAATTTCAGCAAAGAAGTTTGTTTTTTGCTTAAACATGCATATAATTTTGATTTATATACATGCATATAATTTTTGATGTTAATTCTAATGATAAGTTTGTGTTTCATTTGTTTATTTGGGAAAACTTTTGATAAAAATGTTTTGGCTGGGACCAAAGTCATCATTTTTATAACGTTTCTAAAGGAAAATACCTCCCGTATTACGAGTTTTTGATTAACAAGCTATATTTCAGAACAAATGACCTCATAAAGTTGAGAGCTACCTTTATATTATGCTGCTATATCTAATCTGCCGTTCTTCAGATGTCCCCCGCCTGCCTTGCCTGTTCTTACCGCAGGTCTGGACAGAACGCGGAGGCGCCTGCTGGATGTGGAATAAGGCAGCGTGTGGCTGGCTGGCTATGGGTTGTTCCGCTGAGGGGGGAGCATGTCTCATCTATGGCTTTATCTGTGGTGGAAAACACCAAAAGCAGGAAAGAGTCAGAGCTTTCTCAAAAACATATCAATCTGCCTTACTAGGAGGCCATGCCCCCTTTTAGCTCGGCATTATGGGTCACAGCGAGGACCCCCTGCCCATTCTTCTGTATTCATGCTGCGATACCGGGATCCACTCCCTTCAATGGCCTGATTCTTGAGAGGCAGCATGCAGGGCACAGATCTGTGTAGGAGGCAGAGCGACTCATCTAACCTTAAATCACTAAGCTAAAGTTCTAGGCTGGTCACACCACAGGCTCACAATCTGACCCTCCCCCTACAGCCCGACACAAACAGGAAGAAAGGACCACGCCGGGAGCCTCAACGTGCCTGACATGCAAAGAAAGGGCTGAGCGCTGGGTAGCAGCTCAACACCAAAAATAGTGATGGAGGAAATCCCACATGTGCAAAAGCACACAGCTCAGCTATGGGCATTTTAGGACAGACACAGAAAAACAAAACAAATAAAACACTTTCCATCTAAACAAAGATGAATGAAATGCTCCCCCCCAGGAATCCCTTGTTTTCTTTGTTTTTTTAATCCGCATTACGGCATCGAAGGGATGCTCAAAGCAAAGCACTGAAGTTTACCTCGAGCGGCGATGTTTATACCCGACGGGGCGTCTCGCCAAAGTCCACCACTGCGTACAGACTCTCCGGCTCAAAACCCCGGGAGGTGCATTTCAAACGTGAAACGAGCGTTCATCATAAACAGCAGAAAAAAATGTTTTAAATTTGTCCTTGTGAATTAGATAATATTTTACAAGCAGTCATCAGTGAAGGAGCCACAAGAGGTGCACGTCCAACAACTGATAAAAAAAAAAAAATTACAATATAGTCAAGGGGGAATGATATTCTTTAGAAACCACGCAATTGTAATCAGAAATGCTATAACTTATTATTAAGTGGACAGACTCAAATGCAGCGTACAACACACAAGTATCTCTTGAGAGAACCTAGCAAAACAGACCATCTAGCAGTGGCAAGTGAGCCACTTAGTAGGTCAATAAGTAAAATAAGTAAAATAGCAGAATTAAATAAGCAGACGCGCCTGCGAATCGATAGGTAATATCGGTTTGTCAGAGACACCTGCCATGCCGCAGACAGCCCATACTTCATGCTACCGTCACGGCGGACTGCGCTCCTTGTTCTCTCTTTGTCTCTGATTGGCTGCAGAGCCCGTCTGTGCGTGCTGGCTCAGCCATCAGCTCCCTGTCCACCGGGGGTTCGATTACGCAATTTGAATAAAACATCAGGAACCCAGAAGCTGGGAAACGGATGCCGGGCTTTTCTGCCCGATGCCTGTGACACACAGCAGCTTGGTGAAGTAGACTGCAACCGCGCCTCGCGGTCTCATCCCCGTCAGCGGTCTGGGTGTTAGCTCTTCTGCTACGTCTGGCCTTTAGAGGACTTTGCCCCACTTACTGTGCGGTGCCTGATCAGAACCGAAGTGCTTCTCTTGCGTTTTCTTGTCATATAATAAGAATTCCATGGCATATTTCTTTTCTATGGTGGGGATGAAGTTTATGTGGCTCCTCTCATCATCGTGGCCCACATGACTGAGACCACCAGCAACCACAGGCTGCGTCCCTCAGGCAGAACTGCAGAGCAGAACCTCCATGGCTGGTTCTTGAGCTCCATCTTCTCTCAGATGCCAGCATACGGAGGTGAAAGGCGAGTGGGCCACTGACGTGGTCAAGTAACCTGCCTTTGACTGTAATCTGGTCGCTATTAAAAATAAGACCTTATTAAAATAGACTGACCATGGCTTGGGCTGGACCACCTAAAATGCCCAGGAAATTATAATTCTTTAAAAAGAACCTCTTTCCTCTAATTACAGAGGCCAAGCGGATTGCTGGACTGCAGTGGATAAAACTGCCCAGAAACACCACATGTAAGCAGTGTTTTGTTTTTATTTAAGTTGCAGCTGCTTTGGACAATTATATTGCCTGTAAAGCTACAGTGTCCAGAGCAGAGAAAAACCCAACTATTTATGGAACAAGAAGACAGTGGTCAGACATGAATAACAATACACTATACAAAGTCACACAGTGGAAAATGTGCACACCAGCCTATGCTAAAAACTTCAATGCAAAGGTTAAAATGTAATATGAATAGAGTTTGGGCATAATTAATTAATTAAAGAGAAACAAGTTATTTTACCTTACACATGACCTTTCTATAAGTACTAGCGGGGAAAAACTGAAAAGTGGCCCAGGTTAGATTTAATAAGTCAGAGTGCTTTATCACAGCAAATAAAGACAAAAAATGTAAAGTCATTTAAACAGATTTTGCTATATGACAATTGGGGTATGCCCTGAGCCCAATTTAATTTCCACGAGAAACTTCAAATCTCCTGAAAAACTATTGAGCTTTATTTAGGTGCATAGTTTTGGGGGATTTTGTAAGCTTCTATGAGAAAATTAATATTAACCAATATTTTAGCTGAAGAATACTGAAAACTCATGGCATTTTAGAAACATCCTTTATTTTCATGAAAAAAAAAATTAAACATGCCATTTCTGAATATGATAAGCTGAATCTGAAGTGCTTTCCTGCTGGTACCTACACACAGCTGAGCACAGGATTCAGACTGGCTGCGGCTGTGTGTCTCCAAAACATGCAACTGGAACATCTGCGACTGGTTCTTCAGTCTGACCCTAAACCACGGTCACACTCACATATTAAAGCCAATGATGTGGCACACAAAAACCAACATGCCAGAAATGAGAACCTATGTCCTTATATCTATTTATAAGATGCATCTGTCTAGCATTATGTACTGTGGTCAGTCCAAGCATTACAGACCGGCTCCCACAGTGGTGGCAAGCAGATATGTTGTCTGCCCTGGGTGGTTAGAGATCTGATCTGAGGTTTTAGATAGTCTGCAGATATCTTGGATTCACAGTCCCAGAGAGTCAGGCTGAAACATCCATGCATCTCCCATACCAACTTTTCCCATGCAGGGTCACTGAGGTCTGAACCCTAACCCAGAAACATCAGGTGCAAAGCAGGGAATAATCCAGGATGGGGCGCCAACCCATAGCAGGGCACACTCACCATTCACACACACATTTACACCTTTCAGGTGTGAGATGACCGTGCTAACCAAAGCAACGTTGTGATATCTGGTTAAAACATCCATCCATACATACATACATACATACATTCTTATCCAATACATGGTTAGACTGACTGGATCGCATCCCAGAAGGCAGGGGATAGCACACCTTGGATAATTTGTAAAAAGACATTCACCTAAACCGCATGTTTCATAACCATGGAAGCAGGCTGCGAAGAGAACTAAACTCATTTGACACATTAAGGTGAGACTAAGTTCGCATACGAGCACAAATCAACATCAAAACTAGTTTCCTTTTATGCTGAATTGATACAAATTAAAAAACAAATGTCCACTATTTCAATGGGATGCAAAGCAACCGACCTTGATTTTTTTTTATGATAATATTGCACAGAACTTCTAACATAACTTCTAAATGAATGAAACACCGTTTAAACAATTCACTGCTGCGCAATACATTATACAACTGAAAAAAACAATTGCGGCGCTTTAAAAAGTTGTAAAACAGCAGTTCTCGGCTACTCTAGGAATGCGAAATATGCATACAGTCAACAGTTACGGCAGGAGCAATTAGTGCACAAAGACTAACAATTTCCAGGTTTATAACAGGAATAACATTCTGCACAGTTACCGTAATCACGTCGCCCTCCAGAAGCGCATGTCCTTTTAGAAACTCCAGTATTCCTTAGACAGTCCGCTTCGTCCTTCAAATCCTGACATCACTATAAACAGTGCAACACAAATTAATGAAACGGCAAAGCCCGAATAACGAACTGTTTATTGCATCAATAGCAGTGATACACGTACCAAGCTTCGTCCTTCTGTCCCTAACCGGACTGCAACAGTAGGGCACAAGTTAATGAAATGATGACACTGGAGTAAAAATCTGGTTAGTCAATCGGCGGTAGTAATGTACGTATACAGCATCGTCATTTCGTTTCCCGCAGTTTACAGTAAAGTGTAACAACCCGCCCCCCCCTGCGCAACGGAAGTGACGTATGAGATTGGTTGGCGCTTGCGCGTGTCCTCGGAAGTGTAGTAGGGGGCTTATAAGCGCTTAAAAATAGTTTGGGGGTGGTTTGCCAAGGTTTACGGTTCTTAGAGGTGCTTGTTTGTAGTTTCATTATGTCCTATTTGCGTTTTGAATGCCAATCCTATGAGTGGTAGATAGCATTTCTACAGCCGACCGGTCGCACAGCTGCCTACTGCAGGTCTACTCGACAGAAAAACATGCTTTGAAATGGAAAGCGTCCTAGCACTTCGCTGCTTTCATTCCCTCAGCCGGCGGGAGTCCTGCCCCACAATCCCTTCACGTTAGCCAGTGTTTTCATGCGCACTTACTGTAGTACTTCTATGCAGCGCGTCCCAGCCTTTAAATGTCGGTTGTTTTCAGAAACAGCCAAAAGACTGCCCCTTTGTTATAAGGGGATTTGCATTTATTTCACCATATGTAGTTTTATCGTTCGAGAAGTGTTTAACGCGTGTGTCGGTAAGCTCACCCGCCTGGCCCGAGTCGGCCATTGACTCTCCAAGAGCTTGCCGAAGAATACATCGTTCCTGTTCTGCATTCCCAGGGAGATAAACGGCGTTCCTCTATGCTCCTAATCGTCCATATCTCGGCGGACTTCCCACATCCTATATCTTTTTTTTTTTCCTACTGCTGCTATCCTTTCTATCCTTAATCTAGTACATTTCCCACTTGATATTTAGTCATAGCTGGTATATGGAAATACAATAAACCCCATTTGTTTCTGTTTATGAACAGGGAATTATGGAAACAAAACTGTACTGTATCCCACCTAAGGGATGCTTCCTGGTGTTTTATAAGGTGTATACACGCATCAAAATGGTACAACACCTCAACATGGTACTTCTGCAGGCAGTCAAGTTAGATACGCAAATGGAACGGTTTCACAAGCATTACAACGGCAGCAAATCATAAAAACTGAAATGACAGGATATTCTTTAAAATGTATTTATTTAGAGAAAGGAATTGCCTTCACTCTCTCCAGATGCATCTTGCAGCGGAGCTGGTGTGCAGGTTTGCAGGGCTCTGCTTTCCTATATACAAGTTTTTAATGTCACAACATTTTACTTTGCATTTTATTAACACAGAACTATCCAAAAATATATGATCTTTACCTTACGTGACCGAAATGGAGAAGAGCAGCGAGGAGGAGGAACTCAACTGCCTGTTCATTCCATTAAACCCAGATTTTATCCTGTAACAAGGAGAACCTCTTTAAATTTGTAGTTACGCGTCTCTGGTACCACCTGCTTCCCCACACAGATTCTAGTATTTTAAGCTTTTCTTTCACACACCTCACCTCGGTTTGAAATAGGCAAGATCATTTCAGCTTGTTTGAAGCAAATTCATCCATTAGTGAAAGTTGATGACTGTCAGTAGTTCCACTGGATGGATGAAGGTACAGACCTTCAGCCTAAAGCCCCATGGTTATACCAGTAATAACATCAAGCAAAGAAATAAAAAGGCTTCCTTTTGTGACAAGGTTATTGGTGCCTTCAGAACACAATTAGGTTGATTCCAGTTTTTAAAAAGATACTTCTTCCCAAGATCACACTTGTGCAGTAGGGGAACTGAAGACTGCCTAGGGATCAGAGTCAATGAATACTTTTGTGCCAACTTTTTCTGGGGGAAAGTATCTAAAATTGACTTGCTTACCATCTGTTGCTAGTAATCATCTGAATGGAAACATCTCTTGCTTTTCCTCAAAGGGATCTGATGTTTTTATGAACCAGTTTTAGATGAATGAGAAAAGCTTCATTTGCACCAAGAACAAAAGTGTGTTTGAAAGGGACAGGCTTCCGTCAGAAACCACTCTGACCAGCCACTGCATTAGCCGACTTCCGAAGAGTTATCGGAGTTTCATACCTTGATTGCTACGAGTTGCGATCAGGAGTTTGATGAAAAAGCTTTATTCTTAAATGAAAGGCATGTTAATCCAGGGAACTGCATATTTAACAGCATTTAAGAACATAAAAAAAAGAAATCACAAAAAATGTCAACAGTACTATCAAAATGGAAAATCTGTAGACCACAACAATTTAAAGAAGCCTAATGTTTCAGAATGATGGGGAAAAGTAGGCAAAAGTGGGGGGGCTCAGAGCTACAGGTTGCTTTTTTTTTTTTTTTTTCCGAAAACGACGACATTTTAAAATCCCAGTGTCCAGATGGGTTTTTGCCTTTGTGCCAGTGAACTGAAGAGGTGCAGACTGAACTCCCATAAACTCCTCGCATGTTCCACTTCAGTATCTGCTGCCAGCCATTCCTCGATCGGGCCGGATCCCTCCCCGGCCACCGCCACGGGGGGCCCCGCGGCTCGAGCCGCCGTAAACGTCACGAGGAGGGTAGCCTCTCTCGACGTGCGGGTCGGGCCCCCTGTCTTGCCGGGCCATTCGATCACCGCGGCTGGTGGAGTACGGGTCAGCACGCCCACTGGCATAACCGTCACGACCGCTGTATCCATTCCGGGACCCGCTGCCATAATCGTCATAGCGACCGCCCCCACCATTCCCGCTGTAGGATGGAGGGGGGGCCCTTGAGGATGGGGCGTTGCGAGAATTACCTGCAGAGTTAATGGGGGGGGAGGGGGGAGGGTGGTGTCAAGTAACTGGCAAGTTTTAGCAGTCTGTTGACTTGTGGGTTTGTAACATTCTGATTTTCCACTTTTCAAGTCAGATGCTTATATGAAACTGATGATATTTGGAGAGCTGATCTCACTACTGCAGGCATGTTAAAGATTCAGCAGAGGCAGCGTTCCACTTCCTCAGAATCCCAACCATCAACACTGGAGACCGCTTTTTGTTTTTTTTTTTTTTCCTCTTTTAGTTTTGTGCCATTTATAGTTTTTCCAGCGACAAGGGAGTGGGGCATATTCTAGATTCCATGTTGTTCTGAAGCAAATTCTGGCCTAAGAGGCAGATTTCAGTTCCCAACCTGGGCTTCTCATCACATGCGTATTAGTTTTTCCCCGATCCACAGAAATACTCCAGCCTGCTTGGAGGTAGTAACAACTTTGGACAGTGAATACATCACAAGAGCACTTACAGTAATAGAACATCTTACCATATCCGTCATAGGGGTCCCTGTACGAGGCGGCACTAGGCCGCTCCATGTAAGTCCTGGGCTCACGGGCTCCACCGTAGCCTTCACGGTCACTGCCGTAAGAACGAGACTCAGCAGCTCAACATGCAGCCATCACTCATGCAAGGTTACAATGAGGGCTATGACTAATTATATAGGTTACACACTGAATGTAGGGCATCCTTCAGACATCATTAAATAGAAAATGTAGAATCTGAATGCTTGGTGCCTTTAAGGTCAAAGTGCAGAACTAGAATACGATCCAACAGCCGCTAGAGGGTAGAAAGATCCCACCTTGAAGGCATCCAAAACATAAGAATCACTTAAACCAAGTAGCAGTTCACAAATCTGCATCAGTGCAGCCACCATCCATACCTGTAGCCTCGTGACATAGATCCATAATCGTCCCGCGAGCTGGAATGTGGGGAATCGCGGTAGGGGTAATCCCGGGCCGGAGCACCGTAGTCTCTGGAATCTCTGGAGCTCGAGTAGTCACGGCTGGAATAGCTTTCAGATGGGCAAGAGGCAAGGTTAACAAAGGCAGACAGGAAGAAGAGATACAAGCCCTGCTTGTTATGTGTGGTCTGCCAGTGGCTTCACTCCTCAGCCTCACACACACCTGTCTCTGCTGCTGTAATGATCATCCCGAGGGGAAAGGTACTCGTCCCTCCTGGACATCATGGGGTCCCGGCGAGGGGGTGGAGGTGCATAAGAATCCCGGTCTCGGGACATGGGAGCTGTGAAGACATCTAATCAACCGTGTTCCCGGCTGCAAGACTGACAGTCCTGGGGGGAGGGGGGCGCAACGTGTCACTTACGCCTGCTCATTGGTCCCGAGAATGCCATTCGTTTGGGTGGGGGACCTCCATTCCGTATTGGGGAACTCCGCTTCAGTGCTAAAGGTTCTCGAGATGGTAACCCTTTTAAGAAAAAAAAAAAATATATATATAAAATATAATCACACACACATTATATCACACACAAAAATATTATACAAAATATTTTTATATAAAAATATAAGATAGAGGGTCTATAATTATAGTCAAACAAGAAGCACATTCTGTAAGTGAGAACGCCAATGGAAAGATAACTGTACAAGCACTGGATGAAATGAAGGAAGCTCTCTGTTAATCTTTAAGCAGCCACTCAGCACCACTGATACACAAGGACAGCTAATGGACCCACCCCTGGACTAACCATCACGGTGAAGGGCTTGTTTTACGGGGGGGAGGGGGGAGAGACCACGAGACAAGCACAGCGTTTTCCCAAACTTTTAAAATATAAAATGGGAAAAATTTAAAGGATAATGAAACGCTACAGGAAAAAGCAGGATATCGCCACGTCAAACACTTCAGACATCCAGGACAGTGGCTGCAACAGCGATAAGGGAGACCAATGTCACCCAACATCTCAAAGTCGACAGTGCCCGACTCGTGCTAGAATTGCTGAAGCGGGGAATGAGCAGCAGGGCGTTACCTCTCGGGGCGGGGGCCCTCATTGCTGGGGGGCCTCCATGGGCTCCCCTGAAGCCATAGCCCCGGCGCAGTCCTGACTCAAACTGAGGCTTCGTCGCTTGTGCCACTTTGATTGGCTTACCATCAAGGGACTGTAAACAACAGGTCAGTGCCAGCAGTACCAACATGGTCTGTCCATTTGCATATTCGTATCACAAATGCAGAACACTGCCACACACATTTAAATTCATCTTAGATATTGCCAAAACTGAAAAATATGCAGCATTCTAATGAAAATCCTGGACATGGAGTAAGACTGATGGGTATGCAAAAGTTACACACCTAATCAAAATTTCCATTACTGTGATTAGCTAAGCAAGTAAATGGATTTCGAAAAAAGACATCAAAAGAAGATATTTCTATAATATTAAGCAAAATTACAATCTTTTATAGGTTTCAGAATAAAAAAGGAAAAGAACCCAAAGCAAATGTTTAGGCCCCCCCACATTATCAGTAATACTAACACCCTGTCTGGCATGCGTCACAGCTTCAAACACTTTGTAGCCGACCAAGTCCTTCAATTCTTGTTTTGGAAGATTGGTACCCATTCTTCCTTGCAAAAGGCTTCAAGGTCTATCAGATCCTTGGGCCGTCTTGCATGCATGGCCCTGCTGAGGACTATCCACAGATTTTCAAAGTTTAGGTCGGGGGACGGTGAGGGCCACGCCAAACCTTCAGCTTGCACCTTTCCAGGAAGCCCATTGTGGATTCTGAGGCGTATGAAGGATCATCATCCTGCTGCAGAAGCCATCCTCTTCATCTTGACTGTTTTTACACAGTGTGATAGTTGCTTCCACAATTTGCTGGTATTTAATGGAGCCACTAGCTGCCACACAACTTCAAAACACAAATGGAGCCATCCCTGTGCTTAACAGCTGGAGACGTTCTTTTCATGAGAATCTGCAGCCTTTGTTCTCCAAACATACCTTTGTGCATTGCGGCCAAAAACTTAGTTAACTTCTCCAGTCCACAGGACGCGTTTCCAAAATGTATCAGATTGGTTTAGATGTTCATCCGCAAACTTCTGATGCAGAATTTTGTGGCGAGGATGCATGTTCGCTTCTGTTGACTCTTCCATAAGAGGTCATGTTTGTGCAGGTGCCGCTGGGCAGTATATCACTGCGCTGCAGAGTCGGCTAAATCTTCCTGAAGGTCTTTTGCAGTCAAACAGGGATTTTAATTTGCCTTCCTAGCAATCCTACGAGCGGCTCTCTCCAGCCTCAACATGACCACCATTCCTGTTAACTGCAATTTCTTAATTACATTATGGACAGAGGAAACCGCTGCTTGATAACTCTTTGCTATCTTCCATACACGTTAGGCTTTGTAGCCATCAATTGTTTTATTGTTAATAGTGGTAGGCTGTTGCAGATGGCTGCAGATTGGGTTCAAAGTTGGGTTTTAGGACTCAGAGCATTCATAAATCTTGGAAGTTTGCATTACATTTTCCAACTGATGACATTACATAGCACAAACAAGCTACTGAAGATCTGAGAGCTTGAGCACAAATCTTAGTGTGCCTAAAATTTTGCATTGTGACTCCCACCGCTCTAAAATTGTACAAAACAAAAAGTTCTTTTGCTTAAAATGTTGGAGAATGTTCCATTTTCACTTTATGCCTCTTGAAGGTCAGTTCATTTTCTGCTCACGTAAAATATTCACAGTAGCAAATGTTAACTAGGAGTGCCCAGACTTTTGCATGCCCCTGCATAAAAGATCTAAAGATGGACCATTAGATTTGGCCTAAATGAAATCAAAGTAGGCCATACACCACTCAAACAAAGCTCACCATGTAGCCAAACACCTGGCTATATAAAGACAAGGCTTGCCTACCTTCCCATTCATTTCCTTGACAGCATCCTTTGCATCTGAAGGTCTCTCGAAAGTTATAAACGCAAACCCTCTGGATTTGTTTGTTTCCCGATCCTTCATTAGGATTACTTGCAAAAAGAAACGCAACACCCAATACATCATGACCCAAAACAACCTGTTAGCATTTCAAGCACTTTTATCTAAAGTACATAGGGTTTTTATTTCTAAATAACCAATACCACACGTGTTACTAACACGGATTAGGCGACGAATCGAACCACATATCCGTTGGGGGAAAAAAAATCTGTCTTGCATAGCTACACTGTATACTCCAGTAGAGAAAGCTAAAACACGAATATTTCTACAGCTTTATATAGAAATAAACGTTTTAAGGAATTTTCCTCACTTTCCACTATTCTGCCGTATTTGCCGAAACACTGTTGAAGGGCCTTCTCGCTCGTTTCGGTGTTCAGCCCACCGATGAAAAGCTTTCCCGGTCGATCAGCCTCTGCCATGATCGCGTCTGCTGAGAATAGGAGGAAGGGGTTAATTGAAGGGCACGAAGATTTAAGCACCAACCTTACAACATTTTCAAAAGCCCGGGCGAACTGAGAGGAAACTTGTGCAAAGTGACTCGGAAAGGGATACGTCTGATCCCATGTGGTGCAGAAACAACGAAGGCAATGGTTGCCGCTAAACAAAAATAATAACGATACTAACTATATAATATTATTTCCGAAACAAACCTTAGCGCCAAGTCGCCGAAACTGTATACGGAAAGAACTAAAACTACTATATTTTAAAAGTACCACTATATAACTGCACAAAACAAAACATGATGTTATTTTAATAGACATGTTATATCAGATTTCCTAAAGTTAGAGATTAAAAACAAATTTGCTTACCGCAATCAAATAACAGTGCGCAACAGGAGTCAAACAAAGGCGCATGCAGGTTTTATAGTAATCACGTGACACGGGTCTTTTATAATTGTCACGCGATCATTTCCGCTCCGGAAGTGCTACCTTTCCCCCGGAACCAGGACAGTGCACATTTATTTTAAAAGTACCTATGTAAATTAACAGAAACGTCGATATTAGTTTTAGTTTTTATCCATCTTATATAATAATATTCTGATATAAATCTAGTCAATTGATAACATAAACTTTAAAAATGTCTAGATATCTTTTTAACTGTTGTAGTTGTTTTAAGTTCATCGCCGGAAAGAAGCTTTTATTTTGACATTTTGTATTCCGATAGCCGGCTCCCTTACACGCCAATGTGTTTAATACGTGATTGACACGTTTTAAGTTGTGACGCAGGTCCGCCCTGGTGATGCTTACGTCGTCGTAGTCGTATAGTGTTAGCTTTTGCTCTCATGCCGATTCGGCCTTATATTGTAGTAGCTTACTTCTGCACTTTTTCTATGTTTTAGACCTTTCTGTTTAAGTTATATGCAAGTTATATTTTAGGTGTGCTTGCGTGGAATAAACAGGGTGAACGGCTAGCTTGATAGGTATAGACGGCACTTTCTTCCTGCTGTTTCCGCGTCAATGCGGAAATAAAAGTGGGGAATAAGCGGAGCACCACGGTCGGGATCAACAGCTGGTTAAGTTTGAAGTAACTGGTTAACTAGCTTTCTGCTGAAGATGAAGAGGCGACCGGGTTCGGTTTTTGAGGTTGTTTGTGCCTTTTTGACCCTGAGCTGCTGCTTCGGCTTCTATCTTCCGGGTTTGGCTCCGGTGAGTTTCTGCAAAGAGGAGTCGGACGACTGCAAGGTAAAACACCTGACCTCGTTGGCCATTCACCTAAATGCATCACTTCTTGCTGTCGATCTGGATGCATACAACCCTCTTTGCTGTGCTCTGTTCCCCAATGATAGTAAACACTGTATAAACAAACCCCCTTGTTTTCTGACTGCTGTCATACAGCCTAAATTTCATTTCTTGTCATTTTGGCAATTCTCTAATTGTTTGTTTAAGGTAAATGTAAAGTTTAGTGGTTTTTCCATGTTTTTGAAACGTATAATTTGTTAGTCTGTGCACATATATCATTTTATTTGTGTGTCTAGGTATGTGTATCAGGGTTGTCAGCTCTCACACATCTGGCTTGACTATCAAGTTTCCACTCTCACGCAAGTCGTTTTACGGAAAATCTAAATAATTCCATCATAAACCTAAAATTAGCCACATAGCGTGTGGCGTGATTTGCAAACCCAACAGGCTATTTACAAGCTAATAAAACATTTACATACTTGTAAATGCTTGTACCGACTCTCGAATTGAAAATCTGACGCCAACCAGGTGAGCAAGTTGGCAACCCCGCTTTCACTAGACATGTTTGTGGTATTTATATTTGTAACGTTTGCCATTTTTTGACGTTAACATTTCCTCCTGATAGACGAACATATGTTGGTCAGATTGGTATACTTGTGTTTTGATATCATGGTCGTCATATTAATCGTTTTCTGCGTGCTGCTTTATAGAAAGAGATTCAGCTGTTCGTGAATCGCCTGGACTCTGTCGAGTCTGTGCTGCCCTATGAGTATGATGTGTGAGTAGAAGCCGTATGTTCATGGTGGCTCTGTTATTTTGTGCAGTTTTTATGGATATTTTTTAGGTCTAATTTGTAACTTAAACAAAATAAATGACTAAGCTTTCTGTATGTTGTAAAGCTTCGACTTCTGTCAAGATGCTCAAGAAATAAGACCATCGGAAAATCTCGGGCAGGTGTTGTTTGGGGAGAGAATCGAGACCTCCCCTTACAAGGTAGTAAAATTTGCTAACCTGCTGTGTCGATTAAATCTTCCTGCAGCAGCGTGTTGTCTGCTGCTCTTTTTTCTAGAGAGATGCACATTAATAGATTTTTTTTTTTTTAAAAAAAAATGAATGCTCTTTTAAGTCATAACTAAAATATTTCGATTTCTCTTATGTCACTATTGGCAGTTGACCTCCAGTTTCCTTTTTGGTAATGGACTCTCTGGCTCCTTTAGTCAGTGGTCTTGGTTCATACCAGCTGTTCCCTCCATTTCTCTTTATCCACCTTTATCTCTGGTCTTTTAAAGGAATTTTTTACTATAAGAATTTAGTTGGTTTTCCAATGCTCTGAATATGCATTTTATAAGCACCAAAATCCTCGTCGGTCTTGTACCTTCAGTTTTCATTCTTGGAAAATAAAGCCTGTGAGAAGGTGTGCACGAAGTCTTATGACGTCAGCAAACCAGAAGAAAAAAGCAAACTGGATTTTCTAAAGAAGGGAATCCAGCTGAATTACCAACACCATTGGTAAGTCATGCTGTTAATCTGGAGTATGTTGTAATATATTGGATTTTCATGTGGTGGTGGGGGTGGTATGTGGCTCAGCGGGTTAGGACACTCTCTGTGATAGCAAGGTTGCCTGGGGCCTCTGGCACACATTTCAGCATCATTGGTGAATGTAGTATGTTTCCATGCAGAGTCTCATTCCCATGTATTGCATTTGCACAGGATTGTGGACAATATGCCTGTCACCTGGTGCTACAATGTGGAGGATGGTCAGAAGTACTGCAACCCTGGCTTTCCCATTGGCTGCTTTGTGGATGGAAACGGGCATCCCAAAGATGCTTGTGTCATCAGTGTAAGTAATAGCCTTATACCCTGGTCAATAGCTTGTGCCCCTAATATGTCAGCAGCTGCAAGGTTGTACCATTTGTTTAAAGTATGAAAGCCAGCGAAGGGGCTCCTATAGCTAGATGCTACCATCTCGAATTGGATTATACTGTTACTGTGCTCTTACCATAACTTTGCAGCAGCTGAATGTTACCATTTCTACCAGGAACTTTATCAGGACCTGCTGGTATGCAAATTTTTGTTAGTCGATCCAGGATGTGTGGTTCAGTTGATTTATGCACCGATTTCCTACTGCCGTCAGCCCACATGTCTGAACAAGAGAAGCGGGAAAACATGCATTCATAAGCAGTTAGTAAATGGACTTAACTGTTTGCAGTAAAGAATTATTATAAAAATATGCAAGTTAGAGTATGTACTACCATGAGGTGGATCTGAGACAATCAGCACAATGCAGGATGATCTCATGCAACGTTTGGGTGACAGCACTGGCTGCTTCGGTGTAGGGGGAGATGGTGCATGATGTTTTTTTTTTTTTGGATGAAACTTATGGACTAGGGACAAGGACAGCTTGAAACCTTCAGACAGTGGCTCCTCCACCCTCTCAGTAGAACCCAGGGGAAGGGATTTGGAGGAGAGGTACATGGTGGGATGAAGCTGACAAGGCTCTGGCTGAAGTATATCACCACTGTTCCCTAATGACATTCGGCCTGTATTGCGTCCTTGTGCTGTAACTGTTGTGTCTGCGATGCCATCTGCTGTATCATTCCTGCTATTGTTATCAGGGTGAATCCCTTTGTAGGTCCTATCATTAGGTTCCTCTGTGTGATAACACGCCCACTGAGCCCCTCTTCTGCCAACCAGAGCTACCGTTATTCACACTTATGGGTTCCACCAAGGGTCTGGGTCCCTTAAAATCTTCCCCTTTCTCTCCCTTACAGGCAGCCCTGGGGTCACCCCCAGGAGCAGATTGTGCAGGAAGTTTTCCCTTAGGGTTTTTACTTCAGTCCTTTTTGGGTGTCAGCCATCAGCAGAACCAAAGCAGTTCTCTGTGCCCACAAAACCAGGGCTTCACTATTGATTATAACCCACCCATTATTGTGACCTACAGGGCCAATTTAGACACACCAGTCAGCATATCCTGCACGCTTTTGGACTGTGGGAGGAAACCAGAGCCCCTGGCGAAAACAGGGAGAGCGTACAAACTCCACACAGAAAGGACCCGGGGTCGAACCCAGGACCTTCTTGCACACCACCCTACTAGTGATTATAATATAATATATCAGTAATCAAGTGATCTACTCATTTAATCTGACGATTAACTCGCGATTGGTGCGAGGTAACCTGCCATTGCAGGGTGCACCCTCTGTCACACACACTCAGTTTAGGCACTCAAGGTGCATTTTTTTGTACAGTGGAAGGACACCAGAGGATTTGCCGAAAAGCCACATGCACACGGACAGGGAGAACGTGCGAACTACACACACACACACACAAACACACACACACACACACACACACACACACACACACGTTCGTTGGTGTGCGGTGACAGCGACACTCGCTGTCACTGGGCTTACTTGATGTGTGTTGTCTGATAGTTGTCTGGATTGGGGTCAAACCATCCACAAGTTGTAATAAAATATTTTTACTCGGTTATACAAAACAAAACTCTGCAAGCCTTGCGATTTTAATGATGGTTCTTTTTCAGTGTTTTTTAACATGTAGTAAGTCTGCAAGTGCTCTCCGGATAATTCATGATGTTCATCTTTGGTGTGGAACTCACTCGGAGACCAAACGCATTTGACGCATTTGTTGGAATGAAACAGGTGGCGGAAAGAGGATAAGGACTGGTCAGAAGAAGACATTTGTCTTCCACTGTGTGGAAATGTTTTAGGTTCCATAGAGACAATACTGAACAAAAGGTAGTGATTCGTAGGCATTGCTTTGACTGTTGGAACAACTCATGGCAAAACCACCAACGTATTTAACAGTGGTATATAAGTTTTTGGCTATATACCTCATTTTCAACTGTTAAATATCATAACTTAAGGTAGCACATGGTGAATTTTATCCAATATTGTTCAGCCCTAAACATAATACATTGACAAAATAATTTGTATTATATGCTTTTTATGGGCTGTATTGTGTAAGATGGGGCTAACCATCGCTCTGCCAGCCAATATTTTAACACGGGAATCGCAGAAAGTAAATTAAGCCAAATAATTTAAGCAAGAATTATGGCTGACTAGGCTGCTCCCAGAGGCTAAATGTAAATCTAAAGGCCAGTTTCACAATTTGTGGTGAGCTGGTTGAACCTGAATGTCTTCTAGGGCACTTGCATTCCAGTTGGGCTGTACTGATATTTCAATTTTGTTTTGCAGTACTGACAGGAGGCTGTATGTTCATGCGCTTTTAACATGAAGTGCTTACTTTCTGCCTTGCAGGCACAGTTCAATGGGAAGAACACCTTCTATATGTTCAACCATGTTGACATCACCATTACCTATCACAGTGGTGACAAAGAGGGCTGGAGGGGAGCCAGGCTTGTGGCAGCAACGCTGGAGCCCAGAAGGTAAAGCTCTTTGTGTGTGTTTACATACCATCAGTGTGTGGCGCTGCGGATTGGGAGTCTGTGCATATATTTGGAAGAGCACTAGTTCAAATCACTGTTGGGTCCATCACCAAGGCCCTTAACACCAATTACCCCATAGACACTGTACTAAATCACAATTAGTCTGTTTCTAGAGGAGGGGGGTTAGAGGTCAGATTCACACCACATCTCATGCGTGTGTCTGCGTGTTTGTTTTGTAAGACCTGATCATTCACTGAATTTTAGTTTGACCTTGATTCTTAAGTTTCTAGTTTGATTTATCACATAGGCGGCACACTAAACATGTGTGCGGTGAAATGCTTTTTCCTGCATCAAGGTTTGCACTAAAATGAGAAATGTGTAATATGCAGAAAAATACTATGAAAAGCATAAATGTTAAAGAAAAAATGTCAATAAATAAAACGGTAAAATAAGACAAACTAACAAACGATAATAGGCAGGCAGTAAAAAGGCTATTGATTTCTAAAATCAGTGGGATGTCTGGTGCTTGAGAGTTGAACTTGTGATTTCTCACAGCTTTGGGGACAATGCCAAAGGCTTTCTGGGGGCTGGCACAATTTTACTTTTATTTTTAAAATTGTAATTAATACAGAGAGAGCATGGCACAGACTATGAAAAGATTCACACACTGTAACTGCTTGGCTCGGTCTTGTCAGTTACAAGCATGAAGACGAAAATCAGCCGTTGTGTGACGGGGAGCCCATGAGCATATCGGGAGACCCGAAAAGCAACGCGAAGATCACCTACACATACTCCGTGAAATTTGAGGTGGGAAGCTGTGCCAGGTCTTGGATCCTAAGCCTCAGGAGCTTAAACCTCACCTGTGTGGGATATTGGAAGTTAAAGACTGCAAGTCTTTTTTTGGATGTGTGTGTATTTAAGTGCGCGTTTTGGTGTACAGTATGTTACAAAGGGTTTTTTCCCTACATCATCAGGAAAACAACAACATCAAGTGGGCATCCAGATGGGACTACATCCTGGTTTCCATGCCTCACACAAACATCCAGTGGTTTAGGTGAGTTTCTGCTGCTTCTGTCAGGTCCACTTAGTTGGGCATAAAAAAATATCACTTTTTTCATGTATTGACCAATCGATAATTATCAATATTATAGTATCTCAATGCTGTTCCATGTAATAATGTAATAATCAAAATAATAAAAATTACCCTATTCTGACCAATAGAATGAGTAAATTGAAATAAACAATACTTGTAAACAAATACTTATTTTCCAACACATTTTGTTTACATACAAAATTCTCTTAATTATAAAAGGTTGTTGATTTTCAAGTATTCAAAGAAACATAGCTCAAATGAACAAAACCATATAATAATGTAACAATGCGCAAAACTATAATATTGCAAATATGTTAGAGCAGAAAATGAAGCAGGACAGAACTGACTGCAACAAGTATCTTGCTCTATTCTTGGTCTCTTAAACTTCTTCTTAAAATTCTGAGGTAAAAAAGTATCTAAACCAAACAAAAAACTTATCCATTAAAATGCCAAATCATGGTTAGACTCTGGCACTGCAAAACGTCACCACGTCACATGGTACAAAATCCTCGCGAGATCAAGACAACTTGAGGCAGACCGTGCAGCACGAACTGGAACCGCTTGTGTGACAACATAACTTTGCCCTTATTGGCTGAGAATTTTTGTCACACGCATGATGTTTGTATCCCAGGAAGTTCCACTGCGTTATCTGCTATTTCTCCCAAAAATCACGTAAAGCGGTGAGAACTGGTTTTCAGTTCATTTACCTGGTAAAATAAAGTTTAAATTAATGACATAAATGCTGTAATAGTACACGTAAGTTAGTGGTTTATGTATTGTTACTGTAATGTTGTGCTGCTTTATTTGTTTAATCGTCCAATCTGTGAAGAAGGCATTCAACTAAGAATTGCATTGTACTCTGTACATGACAATAAAAACTTTGAATCCGTGAAATACATGTATTTGAGCTTTTTACACAGAGCCACTATACACAATAGTTTTATTCACTGATAACAGTTTGTATCGGGAGTTGGTTATTGTAAAAGAAGTAATGTGCATGCTGGTGATATTCGTAGAGATTTATCTACACCCTTCTGGCAGTGCTGCCATTGCATTCGGGTCTCGAAGTCTACGAGGAGTAGAAGTTGTCCGACTTAGCTGGAGTCAGTTAATACTCCACCCCTGCAGCCGCCAGCAGACCGCGATCCACGTCGTGTCAGCTGCAGACAGACCTAAGACCAAGCCAAACGCACCCATTGCTTCTTTAAGGGAGGTTGGGCAAAATCACAACGTCGTCGGTGATTGGCTGTTGTGCTGGCGTTCGATAAACCTCTGCTCGATAGGCCATCATAGAGTTGTCTGTCTCAGCGCATTGTCTAAAACGGAGCAAACTTGGTTGATCGAGTTTTATAGTCTGTGTGTATCATCGTGATCGTCCTCATTTTTTTTATCGGTAAAAAATCGGGATTGTTTTATCGCCCAGCACTAGATCCGCTTCAGCTGCTCACCTGCTCGGAGCTCACTCTCATCAGTCCTTGTCTGAGTGTTTCCTAACCCAGTGCCCAGGGACCCCCAGACATGCACATTTTTGCCCCCTCCCAGCTGGTTTAACCCTAAACCACATATATATATTTGGACTTAAATGTCCAAATCACTTTACTGTTTTAATCAAGGGGACTTTTTGTTTATCATATTACACAAATAGTATGTCTCTTTACGTGGGATTTGAAACTACTTTTAAGTATCTGTTCCCTGCCTTTTTTTATCTAAATTGCATTAGTTTTTCAGGGTTTGTTGGATTTTGGTTTTGTGTTCTTATGTGTGTCTGTTTCTGTCTCTCTGCCCCTCACTCAGCATCATGAACTCCCTGGTTATCGTGCTCTTCCTCTCTGGCATGGTGGCCATGATCATGCTGAGGACCTTGCATAAGGACATCGCCCGCTATAACCAGGTTGACCAGGCAGGTGGGGGGGGGGGGGGGGGGGGGGGGGGGGGGGGGGGGGGGGGGGGGGGGGGGGGGGGGGGGGGGGGGGGGG
>JABFEA020000002.1:26918648-26928648 GCA_019775915.2 Cyphomyrus plagiostoma
CCCCCCCCCCCCCCCCCCCCCCCCCCCCCCCCCCCCCCCCCCCCCCCCCCCCCAACGACCGACATCGAAATATGTAGTTACATGTGACACAAACTGATGTACATAAGTAGTGTGAACAACGGTGCTGTTTGTATGAGTGTGTTGGAGATGGAAATTATGTATAAAATGATGGCTGAATTGTGTGTTGTTTAATCTTGGAGGCTATTGTTTCCCTTTGATCACATTTTTTAAGGGGTATTCTGAGATTTCTTTGGTCATTTTTGCCCCTCCACCCTGTTAATTTCAGATGCTGATTGTGGATTATCTGATGCTTCTCTGGCTGGTGACGATTTATTTTCCTTGTTGTTCCTATGTGAGAGATTTTTTAGTATTTTTCCACAAGTTTTTTAGTATATACTTTAGTGATGTAAATTGACTGCCTTTCTGAAGTCAAGCATTGGATGATGTCCAATTTATGATTAAACTGAAATTCACTCATTTCTGCTCTACCTGACATGAAAATTGATGTTGAACAGGCTCCCATTAGAAACCTCAACAACAGTCTGGATTTAGGTGTAATTTTTAATCAGTATCATACCTTTCAGCCCCATGTTAGCTCTCTTGTTAGCTTCAGACTACATTATTTGTACCTCCATAGCATTGCTATAGCTTCTGTCCATTCCTTAGTTAAATTGATACTGAACTACTAAATCAGGCTTTCATCTCTACTCACCTTGGCTATTGTAATGCATTGTGTATTGACTTCCCTTTCAAATATCTCAACAGATCATAGTAGTTTAAAACTATGCTGCTCATTTTCTTGCATATTTTAACAAATCCACTGTTGGTGATTTATATTCATTGCCAGTTACTTTATACTTGATTCTAAAAGTAATACTTATCACCAACAAAGCTGTTTGTGGACTTGCCTCTTTCTATCTGCGTGACCATCTTCTTCCTTAAACACAAGCTTCTCAGGGTCCAATTTTGTCACGATACCTAGGTTTAGACTATCTTCTGTGAGTGACTGGTCATTTAGTGTTGTAGCCCCAAAACTTTGGAAGACACTGTCACAGTGTCTGTCAGATGTACAATCAGTTTCAAACTTTTAAATTCCAGTTAAAATCATGTATTATAACATTCCTGAAATTGATGTATGATCAAGTTTGTAAGGATATTTTTTGTTGCTGTGTTCTTTAGTTTTTGTGCTGGATTGAATGTATTGAATGAAAGTGTCATTAAGTGAGAGGCACTGTACAAATATTACTTATTTTGTTTGTGTCTAGTTGCAACCCTTGTTTTTGTAGTTTGTTTGTCTTGAGGTATAAAAATGAGTTCTTTTACACTCTTCTGGAGATCCTTAGTGCTCAAGCTGTGCCATCAATCTGTCTCCTGAGGGTTTGTTAACTCTGTATGAAGGCTGTTCACCGATAAAGAGCAGATCTTCATGTATAATGACAAAGCCAGCATCTGAACGGTTTCCACTGTGAACATGGCCTCTTCCCTAGACAGTCTGGCCATGTGAGCCTTAGGAAACCCATCCCCTCAACACCCACCAAATAGCAGAGGTTATCTGTATTCATTGTTTATTTAATCAGTATCGCTCAGGATGCCACGCCTACTGCAGACACCCAGACATGCATGGCATATTCCCATTTGTACTCAGAATCTCCATGGAAATGAGAAGCCCCCTCTCTGCTTCTTGCTTAGTCTCTGGCCTTTTTCTGCCTTCTGCTGGAATACACAGATATCTTTACAGGGAATGCTGGTGCATGTTTGGCTTGTGTGTGTGTGTGTGCATTTTAATCCAATTAGGAATCAGCTTTTAGATGCACACCTGATTCCTAAAACCCCTTCGACTTATTTTACTGTATGTTTTGCATATAGACAGAGACAGGACATAATGCACGCAGTACGTCAACACATTGGAGGAGGGATTGTAATGTCTGATGGCCGTGGGCAGGAAGGATCCCCATTAGTGCTTCTTAGCACATTTTGGCGGAATGAGCCCATGGATGAAAGTGCTTTAGGAGAACATCCCATAGATGAGCTGGGCAATATTATTCATCGTGTTACATGTGGTACGTGTTTGAACACTAAATCTACACAGGTACATAAAGAACATTAACATAAGGGAACAATGCATGGGACAACAAATGCATCGATTCTACTGGCCAACATATTATAAACACCGCTTTGCTAAATTTTCACAAGGAGGATCTACTAATAAAAATTTCGACACAACAAATTTGATTGTTCCCCTTAAAGTGAGTAAGTAAAGAGTATGAAGAGTTCATGAAAAACAAATCCGTTCCTGTAAAGAAGACTGCTGAATATACAGTACATCTATATATAATGCATGCTAGAGTTATCTTACCAAAAACATAATTCTTTTTCATATTTTTGTAATGTAAGTTGTTTACTCTTTAATTTATTTGGCTGAGGTGTCCCTTTAAACTTCCCAAACTATCGGTATTAGAGTCCGTTTTCAAAATATCTGGCTATCTGTATCGGCTAGAAATTTCCTTATTGGTGCATCATTACATGGGACAATGTACAGAAACTTGGGGAAACAATTTGTGCTCACAGTGCAGAACATAGACATTATAGTAAGAATAAGACATAGGCACATTGACAATAGCAGACATAGTATACCCAAAAATACTAGTTTTGTACCAAATGTATGACTAAACAGTAAAAATAAATCAGTTGTTGGGAGAGGATGCTGGTTAAGCTAGGATATGGCATCAGAAGAAAAAAGTACACTGCTGTGTAGTTTTAGTTTTTATTGCTGTGAAGCCTTTTTGGGAGCTAAGGTTTTGAAACAAATCATCAAGTTGGGCCTGGTGGCCCTGTTCATTTAGTTCTAGACTTGTCAACCATGGCTGGAGATGGAAGGCTTAGCCAGTCACTTTCTCAACATATCTGATGATGCGCTGCAATGGGTTTCTGTACTGTGCTGTACTGGACAATCATAGATGTAAACGTTTTTTAAAAGGCCCCCTATTAAATACAGGATACAAAGGAAACAGGTGCCGATATTTGTTTAGTGAATGGTGGAGTGATGTTTTCCATAAACAAAAATTTAGCTGTGTTCACCAAAATCTGAATTTCTACCACATCCATGTGCACTTATAGTCCAGTCAAATGAACGAAGGAAGTGCAATGTATACATTTTCATTTTTAATTTAATTTTCTTGCCCCAGCTACTTCTTTGTTTTGAAACGTCACATTTTAGAGAGTTTTAGAGTCATCTTTTGCCTTATTCAGTTTATTTTCACACTGTTTCAACAGAGTTCTGGGTAAACAAGCCCTGGGTCGCTGCATCCTGCTCTTGTAGTTCTTGTGTTGAGCTTGTGGTTTGGTGTTCCTCTGCAATTGGACGTGTCCTTGTTTATCTCTAAGGTGCTCTGTGCTTGTTTGGTTGCATTCTTGGTGCCCCTCTGGTTATTGTCAATTAATTAATGGTTCGTGCAATGCAAATTGCGAGGGGTGTGTGTTATTTATATAAAACTGAAAGACTGGTCCCCAATTCATGCTGATTTGTCAAATTGACTACATGCAATTAAAAAAATTTGGAATGAAGTAGTATCTTTTCCTGGCTAATCGAGTCCCGGTCAAGGTTAGCTGGAGATGAAATTTGTCAAGGAAGGACAAAAAGAAAGACTATCGGGGGGTACAAGCAGTCTAAAGCATTCGTGGGCCATGCAAGTGTGTTGTGCATGTTTGTGTCTATGTCTGTGTTCCCTCCTGAACTCCCCTTAATAACAACTTTCTTCAGAATATGGAAGTCCCTCCCCACTACCCCCTGTTTCCCCATTAATTCCTAAACTCAGAAATGGCCGAAGTGACCAGAGAAACTCTCCAGTGTGTGAAAAGTGGGCGTGAGTTCAGAGCTGCAAGACAAAGACCTGTTTCCTGTTCAACCATGTGTAAAAGTAGGCAGGGGTGAAGGTGACGTGCTGTTTTGTGACGTGTTTTGTGCTGTTTGCTAATCACCAGTGAAATTCTGATTTTAATGGACTGGGATTCTTCTTTAATCTGTCACCGATAAGCAATAATACAAATAGGTGGCAAGGTCTGATTAATGTGGAACTCGTTTTGACAGTATGGGGTGGTTGGGACTCTTTCACAACAAATGATTTTATGTCTTATTCAAAGAACTATTCCTGCCTTCAAATAGCTATGCATATTCCTATTCAGGGACTGTATATTTGTGCTTGTATGTGGGTGACCAAATATCCAAGATTTACCAGATGTTGTGGGGACCTATTTTTTGGTCTTATTTCAATAAAAATCTGTCACTGCAATCAAAAAACTATAAATGCCTAAAGTTTTGTATTTTGTCTGGTTATGTATGGTTAGGATTGGGTAGGGGTTAAACATGACACTATATAAATTTAACATAATTTTTAAGGGGTCCACAAATGTTCACTAACATTCTTTGCAATCGTCATGTTCACTCATTTATTTGGCTGGACTTTCACCAAAGCAGGCCAGGAGACGTGTCTTTCACATACAGAAGCTCCCTAGGGGATATGAGAACTTTTCAGTCTGGTTCCTATAGTCCTCCACACTTAAAAAGCATGTACAGTTAATGGTCAGCTAAACCATTCAGAATTCTGAATTGCAGAGATTTGTTAATTCTTCTCATTTTCATGGTTTGGTCAGAGGTGGCCATAAGTGGACATGAGACCATGACCTTCAGATTATGGGGTTGGCAGATTTTTCGGGTTTAAAGTTATTATAATCCATTATTAATTAGAATGCCTTCATAAACTGGATCCAATTGGCTAAGGTTTTGGTAAAATCCTGTTGCATGATTGGGAGTTTCTGATTGTCTTTGATCAACAGCCTGAAGGTACAAAAGATGACTGACCCGGTTCTGGATGTCATGTTGTAAACAGCATGTATGTCATCTTTGTTGCTTATGTGTTGAGTTTTTATGTTTTGGTTCTGTTGTGTATTCCTGTCCTAATCATATGGCTCTGACATCATGGGGGCTGACAGTGCTTTGATTCCTTCTCCCAGGTGTTGCTGATTGCTCTGACTGGTGGACAGAATAAGGAGGGTAAGGGTCCTCGTTTCTTCTTTTGGGGCTCTAACGACCGACAGCATAGGGCATCGGATGCGCTGCTGTGATGCTGCAGCCAGGGCGCCATGTTAAATTCCACCGTTAATCTTTGGTGCTGGTAATCCACCTAAGGAGCTGGACTTATGAGAACTATCACTGCAAAAATGAAGATGTTTCACTAGGTGGTTCAGCCCAGAGGGATTCTGGGTGGTGTTAGTGGGCATCACTCCTTAAATTCCACATTGTGTTCTATATATGTGTCTGTTGTAGAAGAGCAAGGTGGGGCGGGTGAACATCAGATGTTGTTGTACTTGCTATCGGGCAATGACAAAGGCGTTCCATTCTACTTTTACCTCTTTTCCACTAGTGCCGTGCCACTGCTTGTACAGGTGCTGACAGGGAGCTGGTTGTCAGGTTGTGCCATTTCAGCACTACCTGAGAATCAGCCCACACTTCTACTGGTTAAAAACAACATAGATCGGGAGTATACATACAATGACTGAAATGTAACATTTTAGAGTTTATTAAATAATGTTTGTTAATTAAGAATATTTAGGCTAAAGCTAACTAAAGTGCTGGCTCTTAACTTAGCATTAGTTGACACGTTTATTTTTTACAAAACATTACCTAACTACATAACAGAACATAGCTTATTAATATGTATTATTATCGGCTGCATTTTTGCTGTGTAGATTTTACATTTGTACAGAAGACTATTGTCTCCCGTTGTCTGGGCATATCCCCGAAAGAGCCATTGGTGCCTGAATTTAATCAGACGAATTTCACCTAAAACTTGTTTGGTTTTACCAGTGTATTTTGACATTCCACAGTCCCAAGCATATTCTTGGGAAAGCAAGCACCAATATTTGATTGTGTACACATATGGAAATGTTTTGCAATTGCACTTTGGAGCCTAGTGACCAACAGTGAATGCAGAAAGGTGAGGATTTTCCCCCCCCCCCACTGCGCACTGCTATATCAGGTTTTTTTCTCTTTCAGTTTTTCAATTTGCTCCGTACTATGAATGTTAGCCTGCTTTCTCCAGTGCTTCTTAAATGTTTCATATTTTCAGAGATGCACTAATTTCTATCAGCCGATGGTTAAAAACGAGCCGCTGTTTACGGCTGATAATTCCCTTTACAATGGTGACCCATATTTCATTGCACCCCCGCATACTAAGCAGTCAGAAATATGTCTGCCGTGTGGGATTATTTTAACGTTGTCAGAAATGCATTTTGCAAATATTGCTCTGTTAAAATTTCACATGGAGAATTTTGATTGCTCACCTTAAGGCACGACAGTGTGATATGAAGTGTTTCTGAAAAACAAATTCGTTCCAATAAAGAAGAACTGCAGTACCTCGAATACGATTAATGAATGATTTTTTTTTGTGTTTTCTTTTTTGCTTTATTTGCTATCATATTTCACTGACAAGGATTTTACTGTAAATATGCTCCACTATTAAATCTGGGATATTTCATTCCTAATGAAAGACTATATATCTGATTAAAAAAATATGGTTATTATTAATTGAATATTTTTGAACAACAAAAATCAAAGCACAAATCACTTGACATTTTAGTTTTAATGTAAAAAGCAAGTTTCCTAAAGGTAGAAAATAGTTTGCATTTCTTGCAAACAAAATTAAATTACAATGGTGTATTTATTGCCATTGTCTCAGGCAGATTGCCAACTAATTGACATTTGTGTATTTATTGCATGCATATAAGGTAATAAAACATATATAATACATTCAACATGCTTTTCAAATTACAGTACTGCACAAATTAAATGACCTATATTGAACTGTGTATGATTCAGATATGCTAGAATACTGTACTGTACATAAAATATGGGTTATTGTAGCTACTGCATCTCTTTGGCTCATTTTTGGCAGATTTATCATAAACTCCGAGTCTATATTCTATCCCAAACTTTTTTTATCTATATGAGTAGTTGATCACTATAACTGTGATCACTATAAACAGTTTCCACTGTATTTTAAATATTGCTAGTGTTGTAACTGATTGGTGGCATTACTTTTGGAAACTGAAACTGGTTTTTACATTTGACCTCTTTTTGTTTGGTGTCATCTTCACTAAAGTCACTATGGCTACGATCACACTGCCAGCCACATCGTTCAATTCCGATTTTTTGCTCAGATCGGATTTGTGTATCTTGACGGTTCACATTCATAAGTACAAGTGACCTGTATCTGACTGTAATGTGAACACAATCGGTCCGCCGAAACGTCACGCATGCGCACATTGATACGTTTTTACACGGGTGAAAAGCTGGTCGTAAGATTGGCATGTTGTGCAGCCATGACCGCTGCGCTGATTCAAGTCTTTTGCCTCTTTAAACTTTGACTTCAAGGTCTTTATTTTTCTTTGGCATTGTAGCCACGTTCGTGTCCGCGCTGTGCCATTTCTTTGGCAATTATTTCAAATTCAACTCTATTACGATAGGTTCCTTCCAGTTTAGCTTGAACAGATTCATTTCCCCAAATATCAATTAAATCCTCACCTTCGCCATCCTTCCACTGACTGTTATTGCAGCTCTCCTCCATTTTCCTGCACTGATGGTGCAGGCTGATGTCAGCGCAAGCATATAAGCAAAAAGCCACATGAATTCCGATCTGAGTGTTCACGTTCAGGTCGCATGGCCTCGTATCGAATACGTATCCGATCTAGTACCACATATGAAAGTGGCACAAATCCGATTTGAAAAGATCAGATTTGCGTGTCCACACAGCCCTGAAAAGATCATATCCGTGTCACATTAAGGAAAAAAAATCCGATTTGAGTCACTTCAGCATGGCAGTGTGAACGTAGCCAATGTGTCCAAATGATGGACACGCCATTTTTCTTTGGTACAAGCTGCTGGAGCAAGATTTACCAGGTTAAAGCTTCACACGTCTACAGGAAAAGTCTAAAAAGTTTTAAAAATCATTCTCAGGATTTTATGAATTCTTATCAAATTATGCAAATGAAGATTAGTTTTTTTTTTAAGAATCAGAAAACAGATTTTTAAAAATATCCCAGCCCTACTATTAACTAGACCTGTCACAATTTTTATCAACTTGTCACATGACCATGACCTTGATCTTTTTTTTTCTTACCTTGGTATTAGCAAATTGTGTTTACATACATGATTATAAGAATGAATGCCACCAATATTTTATTCAGTGGCACTGTTTCTGCCCTCTGTCTGTTCCGTCATAGACGTAGCTTAGGGCTGGTTCATACTTCATTTGAAAGCGAGCATGCATGTGTCACGATCTGTAGTGTTGGCAAGCAGGCGAGCGGGGAAGCAGGTGAGTCAAGCCAGTAATACGGGCAAACGGGGTTTATTTAGGTGATCCACAAAACAACGACAGACTAACATCAATGACGGATCTAGGGAAACAGACTTGAACGCAGACTAATATATAGAAGACAAGCACGGAAGCAACAGATGATCATAATCAGAAATAAACATGAGGTAACAAGGGAGGATTGGACGAGCTGGACGTGACAAAACTCCCCGAAAAGGCGTCCACTCTAGGCGCGCCTCAGGGGAGGCGACAGACGAGACGAAACCAGGACCTGAAAAACCAAGAACAAAACATCAACGAGGGACCGGGAAGAGAACAGACACACAGAAAAGACACAAGGGCAAAAACCAAGAAAAAACCTGACAAAACAGGAAATGCAGACAGGCACACAAGAAAGGGAGAGACAGAGGGCACAGAGAATGGAGGAAGCAAAAGACCAGGAATGATAGGAGGCACGACAGAGGGACGAGGAGCAGAGACAGTTATTAACACAGGGACGAGGAGCAAACACAGGAGACCAAACGGGAACAGAAGGGGAACAAAAGGGAGCACGAGGGAGCCAAGGCAGGCGATGGGCGGTGGCCGGAGGGGCCGCAGGCGATCGGGCGGAGGGAGCAGGAGGAGACCACGGAGGGGGCAGGAAGACAGGGCGAGGGACAGGTGAAGAGGATAAAGTGGGAGTCAGAGGGGGCACCAGGGGAGGCAACGAGGAAGCAGGAGGGGACACAGGCGAAGGCAAGGAGGAGGGGGAAGCCGCAGCAGGGGACCCGCAAGCAACCGAGAGGCTGAAGCGGGGAAACCCGCAGGCGACCGACGCAGTGTCGATGGCGGGACCAAGGCCAGACGACAAGGCGCCGAAGAGGGACCCATAGGCGACCGCCAACCAGGAGCCGCAGGACCCGCAGGTGCCCCCCAAGCTCCAGCCAAGGCGCCTGAGGGAGAGCCAGGGATCACGGCAGGCGGGACTCGACCCCTTCGGAGGTGTCTCCTGCCCTTTCGGGACACCGAAAGGCGGAGTTCGGGCCGGGATCTACCTCGCCTGGGCGAGGGCAGAGGTGACATCAGGGAGGTCCCTGAGGGGTCCCATTCAAGCTCCTCCTCCACCAAGAGGAAGGGAGTAATCACTGAGAGGTCCGGGACCTCCTCGGAGACTGGGGTCAGGGGTACCGGGGCTAGAGTCACAGGCACGGGTGGAGCTGAGACCTCGGGTGCTGCAGGGGGCGGAGCAGCAGCCAGAGGCGGGACCTCAGGTGAAGCAGGCCATGCGGCTGGGGTCTCGGGCGTGGCAGGAGGTGGAGGCGGGGCTGCAGGTGGCGCCGGGACCTTGGGCGGTGCAGCAGCAACTGCCGACTCTCGGTATGCTGGGGGTACCGCAGAACCGTTCACTGACTCTCGGGTAGCAGCAGGCATTGCCGAGACAGGCAGGACAGATAAGACAGGCGAGGCGAACAGGATGGGTGAGACAGCAGGCGGTGCTGCGGGCGTAGCGGCTACAGCAGGCGGTGCTGGGACTCCAGGCGTAGCGGCTGCAGCAGGCATAGTGGCGACAGCTGGCAGTGCCGACTTGTGGCCAGCAGGGGGCGCCTCAATGACTGCAGACTCACAACCTGCAGGGGGCGCTGCAGCCCGGC
>JABFEA020000002.1:26932876-26943955 GCA_019775915.2 Cyphomyrus plagiostoma
GGTTAGGGCTGGGTAGGGGTTAAGGTTGTCATAGTTAGCGTTAGCATTTTTCCCATAGAAATGAATGAGCAGTCCCCATTAAGATATGTTTACCCAACTTGTTTACCCAAGATGCGTGTGTGTGTGTGTGTGTGTGTGAGAGAGAGAGAGAGAAAGTTGTCATTCAAGGGGTTACTAATACATAAAATAAACTTACAGAATAGGTATAAAGTCATTTCGATCTTCATGCAGATACTAACATCTGCAACACCCGACGACCGACCTTCCCGCATGTTTAAATGCAAATTGCCCTGTGGCATTATTTGTTTATGGAATTATTATTATTATTATTTATGTCTGTTTCAACTTTACACATTCTATAAAATGTTGTATATACTTCAAGTTAACATTATTTCATTCTTACTTTTGTGATGCGTATATCACGCTTGTATCACATTAGGGTAATTATAATGGCACGTACAAATAATTCATCTTTCAGCACTAATTTTTTTTACAACCCAGTAATTATAGATTAATGACTTTCTATCTGGAGATAGCTAGGAAAAAGACTCTAGTGTGGTTAATAATTGTTCAGCTCGTCAATAGACCAGATAGAAATTAAACTATGCAACTTTTTTGATAGTATGTGTGTAAACAAGAGAGTAAAGCAGCATACATATCTGTAAAATTGTATGCAATGGAAAGTACATCCATATCCAAAGGATGAATGCAAGGTGATAACAGCTGATTCCTTTACACAAAGTACATGTACAGTATGTAATGGTGTCATGATAACATATGATTATGATAACATAACAACTGCAAACACTTTTCCTAAATGGTTTGTACAGACAATCTTTTTTTCAATCAATTCTTGGTTATTTAGCTTGAAGCCCTGGAGAAGTAATGAAAAAGTCATGGAAATGTGTTGATATAAAAATGTACGAACTCTAGATAGAGAGATAGATAGATAGAACTTTATTAATCCCTCGGGAAGGTTCCTCCGGGAAATTAGTTCCAGTAGCAGTGCACCGACACATCACACATCACACATTACACATTACTCTGCCCGATGCACAGTGCAAGGTCCATAAAGTCATGGTTGGGTGTGAGTTTGGTGTGAAAGAACTTGACTGGCCCACACAGAGCCCTGACCTTAACCCCTCATTGGGATGAACTGGAACAAAGATTGCGAGCTAGGCCTTCAGGTCCAACATCAGTGCCTGGCCTCACAAATGCAATTGTGGATGAATGGGCAATAATTCCCAAGACATACTCCAAAGTTTTGTGGAAAGCCTTCCCAGAAGAGTGACAGGTATTATAGCTGCAAAGGTGGAACCAACTCCATATTGACACCTATGGATTTATAATGGGATGTCATTAAATTTCCTGTAGGTGTAAAGGCCAGGTGTCCTAATACTTTTCTCCATTTAGTGTATCTGGTTGTACTATGACATTGTAATGATGAAGACACTGAATCAAAGTATCTGAGAAAGGATTGTAGTAAATCATGGTACCCAAAAGGGAAAACTCTGTTTTCTAAAAATCTGTCACTGCAATAAAAAAAATAAAATGGAAAAACTCTTCTGTTTTGTTTGGTTACTAATGGTTATAGTTAGGGCTTGGTAGGGCTTAAGGTCGTCATACTTAGCATTTTTCCCATAGAAATGAATGAGTGGTCCCCACAAAGATATGATTACGTGTGTGTGTGTGTGTGTGTGTGTGTGTGTGAAATTCCTATGTATTTGTGTTGATACAATGGCAAATGAACTATCAGAAACCAACACATTCAGTCTACCTTACCATCTCAGTTATTCTAAATCAGTCTCTTTACTTGCCTCAGATACTGAAAACTCTACACTCTTGCTGTAGCTGAACTCTTTCCTCAAAACCTCCAAATGTGTGAAGCCTTCACTTTCTTCCCCCCTCTCCCTCCCTCCCCCAACTCAGCCGCGTTGTCAGAAAGCAGCCTGTAGGAAGTCTTTATTTCTAGCAGACTGGGCCTCTTGCCTTCCTCTCCCCACCCCAGCCCTTCTTGTGCTTGTACCTCCCACCTGCTGGGTTCCCAATCCCTGGCAGAGTGGGGCTTTTGCGGGGGGACAATTATGGCTGGGTCCAGCTTTGATCGCCTGGCCACATGGAGGCACGACAGCTGACCACATGTTTCAATAGAGCAGGCCGAAGAAGAAGAAAATGAAAGATGGATGGGGGCTGGAGACTGGCAGCCCACAGCTGCACACAGTTCCCGTTTCATTGTTCTGATGAGCCTCTTATGGTGCAGCATGGGTATTACTCTGCATTGGTTACATGTACAGTAAAATCCCATTATAACGGATTTCAAGGGAACTGGCAAAACCATCTGTTACATCCAGAGTTGCTGTATGCCCAGAACACAACTACAGGACACCATTAACTCGTGCCACACCCCAGCAGACACACTTGTGGTATAGATTATGTTGTATGTGTAGTAATCCAACTTTATCTCAGCAGATGCATGACTATTAATAATCCCAACTACTTATCTGCGCTGGATATCACCGGCATGCCGCAAGCTTTGTCGGCGGAGCCTGTATGTCCGTTATAGCCGAGCATAACTACAGCTAGAAGCGGCGCGGAGGACTTGTCCGTTATAAGCGAAATTCCGTTATATGCGAGTCCGCTATATCCAATACTTATTCTGCATGTTGGTAAAGGCGCATGGCCGGGACCAGCGGACCTCATCCATTATAAACGATATTCTGTTATAAGTGAGTCCACTCTAACGGGATTGTACTGTACTCTCATTAATAGCCGTACACCTTGTACAGTTCAAGTCTATTTCTTGGACTTCCAAAAATGCATGATACAACCATGTGGGCCCTGACTTCTAAGAACCTTGTTTTGTATTAGACTTTTGCCAGTTGAGAAGATGGACCATAGGGACCAGGGATTTAACATCACCACTGATGGGCAGGTCATCCTGGGCAAGCCAACTTTCATTCCTGGCTGTGGCTTGAAACTCATCTGCAGTCAAAGGCAAACCTGTATCACTAGAGAACTGCTTACCTGTGTCAGCTTCTTGGACTGTAGGTTCCAGTTTAGGTTATTTGTGACCTAAATAAAATGAAGTAAGATGGAAACCAAGTCATGTTTTGGAAAACCTTATGTGTGTTCTTGCCAAACTGAGACAACCAGACTAGCACTCAAGGGCTGTTCTAGCCAGCATTTGTTGATATTGGCAGTATCGTTAATTCTCTGCCAATCCAAACCCAGCAGCAAGAAATGGATTCTAAGGAACAAACTTCTGTTATTCCCTAAAATTTCACTCCTTTTTACGCGCTGTCATCAGAACAAAATTTTATTGAAGGATATTTGTAGAGACATCATCTCTATTTGCTCTTAATTATACCTAGAACAGATATTATGTGTTGAGCAAGTTATGTATGGTGAGTTCTTAACTGTCATAAATGACCCCTTGAGAAACTTTGTATGAAGAAATTGTATGAAGCTGTCTGGAGTAGACCAATATGCACCAGGGACCCAACCAAGGAGGCAACGCTAAAGAGGCGAAATCCATAATTTTATGAGGAAATATACAAACCCGCCCACTCCAGTAATGAGAAGCATAACTAGGGTTTCTGGTGAGTGAGCAGTAACAGGAAGGAAGTGCTTAGATGTGGGTTGCATAGGAATGGAAAGCTTTCTAACTTTTCTATAGACTTGTTCATAATGCGGCATGGCACCCCATAGAGGGGTGTAACACATCAGAACCTGACAGCTCAATGTAATACCAGGACATGGGCAGAGGTCAAATAGCATGGAAATCCCTATTGGACTGTTTTGGGTTATATGTCTATACCGAAATGCATTATTACAATTTCTGGACTATGAAGACTGAAGTATGATGGGTATCATGTTTCTGTGTACAGACAGTGCCCAGGTTATGAGCGAGATCCACTCCCTAAGCCTGTCTAAGCCAAATTTTGTAGGTAAGTCAGAAAAATAATAATGCATAAAAATTATACAGTAATAATAAAAGTAACTGTGATACTGCACTATTCCTCGAGCCGAGGAAACGAAGCCGCACAGTTTTCACGAGTGTCACAAATCAGTGCGTTCATTATCACGAGCCATTGTATTTAATCCAAATTTTTGAATGCAATAGGCTTTATGGCAGTCCGTAAGTATGAGCTGTCAGTAAATTAGACGTTCTTAACCTGGGGATTGCCTGTTTATCATTGTTGTATGAAATAGTTGAAAAGATACTCTGAAGCATTTCATGTGAAAGTGCCGGCACGGTAGGGTATGTCATTTTTGGTTAGCAATGCCTTGTAATGGTTGCTATTATAATAAATGGGAAGAAGATGAATTGAAATGGTCACCCAAATAGTGACTGGTTGTGTGAGAAAACTGTTTAGCTATATTTGCAGGTAAAAACTTACCTTTCATCTGGTTAGGTGATGCTGTGGGGCTGAGGCATCATCTAACCCCTTATGCAGTTTCAGAAAGGTCTTCCACAAATTTCCCATTTATATTTCACGAACACCAACAAAATATATCAAAATGTATCAGTCAGATGAATGACAATGGATTATTTAAATGTACCTTGAGAAAAGAGGAAGCAGTTGAGCACAGTTTTAGGACAGCGCTCATTATTCGTTTTGATGTGGAGTGTGGTCCTTCAAACATAACAGCAGGTAAGTGCTTACAGAAGTAAAGGCCAATAGCAGTCTGACCTACGGTGCTTGACTGACATTTTCTTCGCATTCATGTTGACAGGAGCTATTCAAGGACATGCCAAGTGAGTTGTAAATAATTCGCTTCGTCAGAATTGCTGGCTGCTGATCCGAAGTATCTTAACTGCAAACGTAGGGTGTTTCACTTCAGCAGCATCCAAGTGAGCTTTTACCAAACTGTCAGATTCCAGGTCAGTACGGAAATGTGTATGTATGAAATGGACTGTCTATGACTACCTACAACATTACATTTTTTTTTAAATCACCTCTATTACTTGAGCGTGTAGCAAGTAATGTGTTAGCAGACATTAACAACAGTGTCAAGTATATAAGAATAATAGTGGTGACTATAGGTCGACAGTTGTTTGCATCGTACTTATTCTCTGTGACAATAATACATTGAATGAGACAATGGGAAAAGGCGCATTAGTTTGAGTTTAGACTTGTCACACTTGCCAAAACAGGGGAGTTTTAAGTGCTTATGCTGTGATCTAGAATCCAGTTTACTAGTGATCTGCCACTGACAGTCATCATCCACCACTACAGCCACCTCCAGATGATTCCAATATCTAATCACAAAATCAGCTAATAGCCCCCCTTAAGATCACTGGTCAGTGCTTAGTTTCTCAGTCTTAAAATTCTGGATTTGGTTTCCTTGGTTGTTCTTGGTTCTGGATCATTGTATAGTTTGTTGTCTAGTTTAGGGTCCTGCATTCTTTTGCTTGTCTTACCCTGCATGAATCTGTGCCCTTGCCTTATTTACGTCCTTGCAACTTGGCATTCGAGTCTAAATCCATGTGCACAAAGCAGAAGTGAAATGCAAGTCCCCAACTCAAAATTATGAAACAACTGTTACCTATAAGCATATCATTTCTACATAGATCAATACACACCTACATGCTCCATAATTATTTTCCATCTTTATATTCCATTAACCAAAGCCAAAAGGAAAAAGATTGAACAGAAGAGTTGTATAGAGTAGGACATGAAAGTGCCCCATATTCTCTGTGCCTCTCAGGTCCGCAACACCTATGGATTGAAGATTAGGGGATGCTGAGATTACAGTGACTAAAAGGGTCATACACTCTGTGTATGAGCCGCCATACCTGAGCTTGAACCTCTTCATAATTTATTCACCTTAATAAGAATTTAATACTTAGAATTCACAGCTATACTTTTTTGATTTAAATGTCTTCGTTTTTACTCCTCATAGTGGTGAATATTTATTGACCCTTGTTCTAATTTTGAGGTCATTCAAGTAGTTAAAACAGCAGTGGTTGTTTCTTCAACATAAAGTTAAATGAGTTCTTCACACGTACTGCTTTGCCATCAACTTGGGAAATGTTACTTTTGTTTTTGGTACTGGTTTAACACTTAAATATTAGTGGTGTAACAGTTTTGACACTAAAAACCGCAATCGCGTGTCACGGTTCCCCCGACCCCCAACCTGTGGCCGCTAGTGCAGCCTCATTATGTCACTAATGTCATTTCACAACCAACACTACAACACACATAAAATTTTATTCTGTTTAAAGTTAGGGCAAGCTGCATATTCTGTAAACATTACACATTACACCTTCCAGCTGTGTTGTTCAATCACGATCGAGTAATCACGCCTGGAGTAAAAGCTAGGCTCATTTCATTAGCTCAAGATGGATAATAACCCTGAGATTGCAAAGCGCCCGGGCACATTCAAGTGGTATGAGAACATTCTGGTTATTCAGTAGGGTAGAGTATTATTCTTTTACTTATTTCATAATTAAATTATGTGAAGTTAGGGTAATCTATCATGTTCTTCAGTGTTCTTTTTTTAGTTAAAGAAGAATAAAACCAAGGATTTTTTTTCTTATTCACTCCCCTCCCACCCCACCCCAAAAAAAAAGACACAAAGGTATGAACCAAACCGTGCCTCAAATATCAGGGTCTGAACAGAATCAAAGACTTGGAGAATCATTACACACATATTATATTGGCATTTATTTAGGAATTTACTTTTCATAGTTTTGACATATGAACGAAAATTGTAACAGCCGCAGTGTGGAGATTCACGCAGTTGTAACTATGTCAAGGATATGTTCCTGTAATTGCCCCCTGCCAAAGTCCAACTCTGTTATTTTATCTTGATTTCAAACAGGTTTTAGCAAAGGAAAAAATTCATTTATGCTTTTCGGCATATGAACTTGTACAAAAATGAACATATATAACATAGTAGTTGAACTATAGATTACGTATATATTGCATTTTTACAGTAGCACAGAACACATTTAAACAGACATTCAGGCAGTACACTGTAACAATAAATACATTAATCTAATGGTGCAAATAATGTTAGAAAAAAGTGTGGCACAGAATTCTGTAGTATTAGCTCAAAATAGTATCACACATTAGGCTGTACTGTGAATGAATGAATGTTCTGTGAATGTCCAATGAAAAGTGCCTAAGCTGTTCAGATTCATTCAGACAGTTGTTGTTCGGTGACTCATTAAGTGTAATGGCTGTAGGGAGGGATGACCTTGTGTAGGGCTCCTTGGAGTAGGGGGACTGTCTGTCTGCTGCTCAAGATGTTTCTCTGTTTAGCATAGGGTGCGAGTCACTGTCCAGAATAGCCAGCAGTTTCTTGAGTGTCCTGTGTTCCAGCTCTGTCTCTGGTGAGACTGGATTGGTTCCTAGAACTGATCCAGCTTTCTTGATTGGTTTATTGAGCTATTTGATATCCCCTCTACTTATGCCAACACACCACCACTTAAAAGACTGCACTGACCACACCAGACACATAGGAGTGACTTTCACTCACCTCAGTTTCCTCGCGAAATTTCACTCGGCTCTGACCATTCTTGTACACAGCCTCCATTTTAATCCTTCACTGAAGACTGTCATTGAACTATACCTCAAGGTACTTGTAGTTCTTCACTGGAATTCACATGATTTAGCCTACATAAGGTTTTCCGATGTGGACATTTTAATTCTGTACATTACATCCTGTATGTAGCTAAATGTGGTCTCCTGTTGTGTGCAAGCTGATGTTTTCTTTAGACATTCTATATTCCTATGTGAGTGAAACTGAATTCAGGCTACGCATTTTCCTTTACTGTGTTGCAGTGGTAAAAAATATGTTCCTCATAGACCATTTCTCTACCGTAAACAGACCCAACAAGTATACACACCAAAGGTGAATAACTTCACTTCCCATGATGCAGGACTTTTGAACTCCTGAAACACACAGCAGCTGTAAGAAAACAATTTACGTAACAAGCATACAGATTGGTCTGCTTGTGTGTGTGTGTGTGGATTACATTTATATTACATTGTGGGTACCAAATGTCCCCCACACTGTGATAAAAACGTTATTTTGACATTATGGGGACCATTTTTCAGGTCCCCACAAAGATCTGTGAATGCAGTCAAAAAACTAAAAATGCCAAAAGTCTCATGTTTTGTTTGGTTACTTATGGTTAAGGTTAGGGCTGGGTAAGGGTTAAGGGTGCCATGGTGGGATTAGAGTTTTCCTCATGGAAATTAATGGAAAGTCCCCACAAAGATATGATTACAAACCTTTGTGTGTGTGTGTGTGTATGTTCCTCTTCCTGGGTGAAAAGCCAGCATTCAACTGCAGATGCTGTTGCCATTGTCTTCATATGGAGCGGACCAGTAAAATATTCTGTGGAAAAGTTTAGGAAATGTACTTTCAAAATAGAATAGATACTGTGCACTACATTTTGGTCCTCATTTTACTGCTCCAGCTTAAGCAGTAGTAATGCATTCTGAAAATAACATTCCCTACAAATTAATCCAATAGCTGTTCTTAGGCAGAACTCAAGCCACTATTATCTCAAAACATGTCGCTTGGTGCTGTTGGAGCAGTAGTTTTGAGGTTTGTTGCTGGTACTTCAACCACTGTAGTGTGCATGTAAAAGGCAGCGCAAGGTGTAAACCTTTTATTGCTTAGGATCTGTAGCCAGTTAATTTTCTACCGTTTGTAATTTGATTACTTTGAACACAGTACGGAGTTGTCTCTGTAAGCTTTTATGTTTGATATTATTTTGCAAAACATATTTTTTTTTATTTTTATAATTGCTTGTGCAATCATTATGCAATTTAAGACAATCTCCCATGTTGAGGTTTAGACTGAAATGTCTGCTTGCTTGTTTTGGGTGAGATGAGGCAATGAATTTAGGACCTGAGCAAACGGAGACATTCACAAAACATTGTAACACGTTATTCCATTTAAACCAATTAGATAATTTCAGTCTAGATTGTGTTGGTTCTTAACATTATGTTTAATTTGCATCTTAATACAGTTAAAAAAAAAACAATAGAAATTGTGTTCATGCAAGAATCTTCTGATTCAGCAGGTATTGTCAAGTTTTTGGAATGCTAGCGCATTTAGCTAATTCTTTTAATCTTGCTATGTATTTGTCACGGATAATTTGAATTTTGGCTTTTTTCAGACCAAGAATCTGTTTTGAATTCTAGTCACCAAATTTGCACTGAAATGTCACTGCTTTTAGGATGCCTGTATTATGTATGCTGTCTTTGTAGAATTTTGTTGTACATTTCATTTAGGGGTTACTCACAAAAGTTATCTGTTACATACAGGTGGAAAGTTCGGGTCCAGAACTTAAAAACCCAAACCAAGCTTTTGTTTCAACCAAACAGTTTAGTATAAAGAGTTACAGTACTAAACTGGTTGGTTGAAACAAAATCTTAGTCTGGATTTTTATTTTCTGGACCTGAACTGTCCACCTGTGTTTGTAATAGATCATATTTTGAGTAACTTCCCCAATGCTGCTCACTGAGGTAAAGGCTACATGATCTGAACTGCAGATATGCTCAGCTCATTCATTCATTTGTTAATTCATCCATCTATCCATCCATTCATTCAAGTTTTCGTTCTGTTCAGGAACTTATCTTTTTCTATGAAATGCACCATTTCAGATTAAGAGATTTAGTGTGCTTTGTCATTAACATTCACTGCTGAATTTCAATATTAGAAGATGCATCACAAGAAAAAGCATCGGGCTCTTCCGTTAACCAATCCCTTAAGGCATGCAGTATAACAGTGGGACATCTTTACTACCAAGTAACCAGAGAGGCAGCTATTTAGGTGCAAATGTTGTCCAGTCAAGTTTTACAAATGCTGAATAACTCATTGTGATTTTCAAAGGAGAAAAAATGTGGATTGGGTGAACACAGCATGGCATACATTTGCATATTATCATGCGTCCTAATTCTGCGGTTTCATAGGCCTACTTATGTGGGCCACATAATATATCCACACATGATTGCTGCCACACATTTGTCACATATAAAATCATTCCCTAAAACCAAAGAATTCCAAATATACAAGTATATGGCACGAGCAAGTACGAAGAATCAGTTAATGTTTGGTTAGTGTTAATAAATCCATCAAATGACAAATTGGAATTGTGAAGACGTGGCTTGTTTTATCGTAAAAGTCTCCATTTATGCTCTAGAGACCCATCCCTGTCGTGATCATGTGTTATCTTGGTGGATATATTAATCAAGACACCACTTCCCATATGATACATAATTAAACTACTAGTGTCGTTAGCAGTAGAAAACAACAAAATATCATTTCGAGATAACTTAAACTGGAGTGGTGACAAGAGAAACTGCCTTTAACAGATCCAAATTAAACTAAAAACATAAAAGACAAATATTTGATAATATTAATGTCATTGATACGGTTTGGCTTTATTTTTTTTGTTCAAGTTGGTTCGGATATAGAATTGTGAAATAGCATGTGGCACTGAGCAACACGTAACAAAGACATCAGAAGTACGCAAACTTCAGATGCTCACGAGGTCTAGTGTGTGGCAGTTACCATATTCTTTTAAGGAATTTTTTACGTAATTTAAATATTTACACTTAAATGTTATGCCACTAATGCTTCTATCAGTGCGTTGTTGTCATTTAAAGTAAATTGTTTTCCTATCACTTGTGAGTGACATGGAAATGTAAATTATTCTCAAAAGCTTTATCGACCTCACTTTGTTCTTTTCAGTAAACCAAAAGTTCAGTTGTACATATTACTTTACATTACAATAGCAGTGCAACGCTTTCCAGTAAAAGGCAAAACAAGCAATTCTCAGAACTTTCAATTTACAAACCTTAGGAAAGACATGGGTCTTTCATAAAATAAGTAGAAAACTGTTAATTTAACTAGCTACATACAATACCGACGGACAAGAACTGGACACTGTTTGAAGTAGGCCTGTTAGTTTATGTTATCCGCAACAGATTAGAAACGCAATGACTCATATGAAGATTAATCATTTTAAAATAGACTAGACAGCAGAATAGAAGTAGAATACAAATCACATACCAACCCCTCCTGTGAAAAGAAATACAAGCGTTAATGAAA
>JABFEA020000002.1:26943981-26975281 GCA_019775915.2 Cyphomyrus plagiostoma
TAGTTTATATATAGATCTATATATCTATTATACTGTCACATATGTAGCCTAATCTTCTACTTGGCTATTTGGACTTAGACTATATATATACGGAAACGTGCCTTAAGTCATACCTATAGGTAAGCCGCCCACATCACTGCGCCAGGCGAGTGGTATTTAGTCATTTACCGTATACGACCGGGGCTGCATGACGGAAAAGCGCAGGATCCTGCATATTTCGGTATATCCGCTTAGAATTTGACGGTTAGTTTGGCCAGGATACACTTCATAATTTGGTAAAACCAGGCTGTAGGTTAATTTAGCAATCGATCAGATATCCATGGAAAGCGGAATCAAAATCAATATTCGCGTTCATAGGGCTACGTTGTATTCAGATCTAGGCATACATGTACATTAGAAAGAATCCTGACACGCAATCATTAGATACGTATATAAACTGAGTACATCACAATTTATAAGCAAAATGTAACAACACACAATTTCAATTTCACTCTTTTTAACTGTTATTAAACCTATCGCTGAAAAGACGATCCTACAGCTTAAATGACACTACAGGTAACGTTGGTCTTACAAATGAAACCAACCCGTTTCAAAATATTGTAACCTTTCGTGTTGTCCATCGTTTTATCGATTTTAGGAACAGGAACGCCATCTTTGGATGCCACGAAGTTGGTAAGGAAGAACTTGAACTGTTCGGTAAACAGGGGAAAGCCGTTCGAGAAGAATAATTTACTACGCATGCGCGGGCCAAAAACAGGGGATTGAAATAAATTCTTCGCACGATTTGTGTTTGAAACGCCTGGGATTAGCCTGAAAGGATGGCAATCCACTGACATATAGTAAAAATTATGATCATGAGTCTTTAATGTGTAATGCAATTTATAATATTTTAGCTCACGCTTGTTGACGTGTCAATAAAACATTTTTGAGTCCACTTATGCAACATAAGTCTTTGCAGACAAATGTGTCCAACGGCACAAGCATACACGTTTATTCATATACAGTAATTAATGTGCAATATTAAATATTTGGAATTTAAGTAAGATGAAAAAAAAATGTAGAAAACTATGTGAGGTTTTACTGTTTATTATTGGCCACACATTCTTAGGATCAGTAGATTTTCGTTTTGGGGTGTTATTCAAGAATGCCAATTCGTGTTACTACACAGTAATATTTTCTTATTTTATTGATCTTTAGCAGATCATTAATTTTATATAGAAGAATTCTTTGTCCTCTACCAATACGGAAACAGGCCTGTAAGAAGTCATACTAGAAATGAATAATGAATACAGGTTGGAGATTCAGTTCCCGTTTGGGTGACACTTGAACATACTCTTCCGCTCAATTACACAATTATGCTTTTAAAAAATTAAAAAGTAAAGGATACTTTCATCACGTATGTACAGGGAAAGAAACGAGCTCAAGTACACTACGGTTTTTTCCCCAGCTAGCCCTGCCCTCACAAGCACTTTTGCGTTAAAGTTTTTCCCCTTCCGTAGTCTCTGAAAGATATTAAGATGGCGCCTTTAGAATGTCAAGTCCATGCGATAACTCAACTCACACAATGACATAAATGTCCAACAGAGGCCAATATTGAAATTATTAGAAAATACAGTAAGAACGGCGACGGCAAAAATAGTTCACATGGATTCAGGTTTTTAATTTCAGTGATTTTTTTATGTTCACATTTCTCCATAAATAGTTTGTGAAGCAAACATATCAATGAATAATAAGGCTAGTTTCAAAAAAGTACAAGGGACCTTTTTTCTCGTTCTGCTCTAGTCGTAGTAGGCCGTTCTGTAGTATTATCGGCCTTGAACGTGGCACAGTAACACAGTTAATCAGTTAAACATTTGCTTTTCAGGAATAAGTTGATGCGTGACCCATTTCCCCAGAAAGCGTTACAACATCACATTCTAGCTGCATTTTAATCAGAAATACATTCCGATAAGTCTCCAGGGCATATAGGATTTCAAGGCAATTAAAGTAAAACTTTGTCTTTTAAATTAACGTATAGAAAATAGCATATAAAACATTCAGTAATTCATATAAATAAGCTTATTTTATATATCACTCAACATGCGAGGTACTATTTCATATTTATTTTGAAAGTAGTGCTGGTGATTTGAAATCATTTTATATGCACAATATATTTTATGAATGCATAATGTTCAATTCGTAAAAATAGGTTACAATGCAATGTTGTAACTCGGTGTGCCACGTTATCGTATTTTCCCTCATGGTGTTTCATATTCTTCAGGCTATTATATTCATACAAACACGTTTTGTTCAAAAGCTTATTCACATAAAACAGACTAATGATTAATCAAACCGCCCTATATCACAGGACATAACACCCTCATTTTCACAGAACTACAATTAAAACAATGCAAGCGGACATACATAAACTTTCCGTCTTCGTGATATTATTTTCATCATATTGAAAATGAGTGTTGCTGCTGTTGTTGTTAATAATGATCTTACGGTCCTGCTTTATTAATTTTTTGATGCCTCATACCGAATTGCAAACTTCTATCTACATATATATGTGGTGTCTTAACGTTTAATTCGATTGCATTTTTGTATTTGACCCCAAAATACTTATGCATTTATGTCTGAAAACCATGTGTACGCGCATAACTGGAAAACCTGCTTGTAGTATGCAGTTTGTGTAATTTACATCGCTAGTAATGAGTGGCTTTAACTTGTTTAGAATTATCGGAACTTACAGACTGTACCAACTGTAAGCCATTAAAAGTACTTATTTTCTCCAAATAAGAAATATTATCATAGGAACGTTATAAATTATTCGTCACCATGAACAACTGAGCATTACAGAACTAATGGGACTGGAGTATAGCCGTACATGATAATATTATAGCATATTTAATGAATACATGTATATCCTTAGGTTATAATATTATCATATAGCTGACGGTACACAGGTTTATCAGTGGGTATACATACTGAAACAGAGCAAATGACAAACAAAACAGCATTAGATAAATCTATAATATTTAAATACTGGAGTTCTTTTAGACCCAAATAAGACACGTTATTTAAAAGTAGCCTACAATCGCATATTTGAAAGGTCAAATTTACTCTTTAAAAAAATTAAGCTGGTCATGACCCAAAACTGTACATAGTCTTGTTAGAAAACATTTTCATAAATATAATTTAAGTTCAGAGCTTTCGCTGATAATTAAATTACAAATCGATAAATATGGCATCGTGGATACGCATGTACATATTTATAAACAAAAGGCAACTGTTTATTCACCTGTAACAATCGTATTCTAATACCACATTTCTCCACCGGAACACGGACGTTCACAAGATTCGACCCCATCAAACAAGTAAAATACATTCACGAATATATAGTGATTTATTATTTTTGTTGTTCAAGTTCAAGACAAAGACTTTGGCACATTTCTTAAGACTTCATCAATTTCAACAATCGATTCAAAAAGCGATTAAAAACCCGCTTAATTATATATAATATATATAAAATATTGATTCAATATTTTTTCTAATTTATATTTTGAGAAAAATACACAAAATGAAAAATAAAATAATCTGAAAGCGGAGAGAGGAAACCTTTATGGTTTTAAAGAAATTCTTTATTTTTCTTCAGACCTTTCAGAGGAAAAGTCAACTTTGAAATCCTGAGAGGGACGAGGCCTGTTGGCGGACGGTCATGGCATCACACCTCATTATGTTGCTCCCATTCCATTCTGTACACCTTCTTGAAAGTTCGTAAGGTCCATAAACTTACGGGCCGCACTAGAACTCCGCTTTTTTCGATTCAGACATACCACTCATTGAAGTTAGTTGGAAGTCCGTCACTGTGAGCCGAAGTGTTTTGCACGCCTGACTGTGGAGTTTTCGTAGACTCTTCGGTGCCGGCAGAGACAAGAGCTGGTGGAGTGGAGGATTCGTATCCAGAACTGGCAGCAGGAGAAGACTCTGACCCTTGAGACTCGTGCACCTGTAATAGTAACGGTGACGCATCGATTAGCATTGATATATGTAATCTACAAGACCAGATTCTATATTACTTTGTGGAATGTCATTCTTCAAACACCTCACCAACTTTCTCACAGAAGATGAGAGAATTGGCACTAATATGCGAACCCACGGGAAGTTAATTACCTTCATGTGCTTCCTGAGAGAGCTGGGGTGTGTGTAGGATTTGTCGCACACTTTGCAGATGTATGGCTTGTCTGAAGTATGGACGTGCATGTGCTTCTTCCTATCGCTGCTGTTTGCAAAGCGTCTGTCGCACCCTTCGAACTCGCACTTAAACGGCTTCTCACCTGCAAGGAAAAAACATGTGCACATAAATCCTTCGCTCTAATGATCGATCACTGTTAAAATGACAAACTTATTTTAATAGGCTCGAAACAATACATTTCCTCAGCGTCTGTTCTTATTTATTACGTATAGAATATGCCAATGGAAAATTTATTATCCTGAAAAGCGGCAAAAATAAGTGCTTAGCTTTGGTAACAGAATATGCGTTAATTTAAAAAATATAGCCTGTTTTCTAAAAAAAATGACATAAGATAAACACAAACCAGCGGGCATTCTTAAGCATGAAAATATTCTGGTACAAACAGACTATTGTGTTAAGGGCACATGCTTACTGGATGTTTGGAGAAATGTATCCTTCGACTAAATAAACTGATAATTGAAACGCCGATAATTTTCGTGATTAGGCCACAAAATGTCACCTAAAATATGTTTAAAACCAGAACAACTACAAACTAAGCTGGGGCTGTGCGGCCACTAATTCTCGATTTAGACCTTAACTGTATGGTTCTTTTACATTACCCAACAATAGTTTCCTCGCAATTTTTTTTCTCTGTATTTTTCTATATATAAAAGACGAACGTTAAAAAGCTGGGAAATTGCATGTGAAATTACAAGAGATACATTAAATAGAACACACTTACCTGTGTGAGTTCTTTTGTGAATTTTTAAATTTTCTGACCTTGCAAATATTTTCCCACATCCAGGGAATGGACAAGGAAACGGTTTTTCTCCAGTGTGGACTCTAATATGATTCACTAGCTTGTATTTCGCCTTAAAAGATTTCCCTTCCCTGGGACAGTCTTCCCAGAAGCAAATGTGGTTACTCTGTTCGGGTCCTCCTACATGTTCCATAGAGACGTGGGTCACCATCTCGTGCATCGTGCTGAAAGTCCTGTCGCAGGTTTTTTTCGGTCGGTTGATCTGGTTCTCGTCTATCCACTTACAGGACAGTTCTTGCTTAATGGGCTGCCTCATATACCTAAAGAAAGCGCCGGGGCCATGGTGTGTCGGTACGTTCATTCCCATGTTCATATTGATTGAGTGGTTATAGTTATGCAGCTGAGCAGCGCTATAAGGATCCGTTCGGGGGCTGGCGACCGGGCGATATGGGTCAGGTCTTCCAAAAATGTCCCCGCGTAAACCCAGATGCATTTGGCTGTTGACTACATGCCCTCCCGATGAAGCATGGCTCACCGTTTGCTCGTGTAGTCCAGGAAATAAGATGTGCCCAGAGTTGTCGGCAATTCCAGCGGGTCCGTGCAGACTCCCCGCAGAAGCAGCAAAGATCCCATGCTGGGCACTGGTAGCTGCGGTATCCCCAATGCCGGCGCTCCGGTTTCTGAACAGAAATTCTCGGGTGGAGTTAAAGGCGCCTCCGCTGTAAGAACCCACTTGGCCACCGTGGTGGTGTCCCAGGGCAGCAGCATAGCTGGTGGCTTGCGGAGTGAATGCAGATGTCTGGCTGGATGCTAGATCGTGAGTTACAGAGTTAAGCTTGAAAGCTGTAGAATGGGAAGTATCTCCAAATGGACTTAGCCCCAGTCCGGGATCTCGGTTGCCTATTTCATGGTGCCTTGGTGTTCCAAAGCCCCCGACTCCAATCGCAGAGAACTGCGGACCGCTTTCAAGCAGCATGGTCATTGTGACCAACTGACAAAAAAGGGGGAAAAGAAAACAAATTTAAAAATCCAGACTGACTGGCTGCTGTTGGCCACCGGACAAAACTAACTTACTATTTTGTTGGGGGTTTGTTCAGGAAAGCAATGCACAACTAAAAGATATCAAATGACAGTCCGTCTGTCAGTTAACGGTGAGGCAGAAACTCCCGCAAATGGGATCCCTGCATCTGAGAATCAGACTTCCCCCGTCTCCAAACGAGTGATGTCCTTGGACTGATAAAGTCAATCACTCACTCCTTGGAGATAAATGAGCTCGGGAGGCAGCGCTACGATACCCAATGAGAAGCTTGCCATTGCCTTGGCACGTGACACAATAACAGGGCGTTAATTGGCTAGATATGCGTTGATTGGCACAATTGAGTATTGGAAATGGCAGTTTATTCAAATAGTTGAATTCCATTGGTCAGTGAGAGCATTATTTACAGGTAAGGTTACTGGACATTATCTACCCCGAATAATAATGCTCCCTTTACCGTTTTAGCCATGTAAATGTTCTGAAACTTATAGCTTAAGTATAACCATCCACCTTTAGCTTTTTAGCAGGCTCGTGTAAAATGAGCAGGCGGAAAAAACGAGTGTTTACCAAATAGCAGTGTGACTTAACGCGAAAACACACATTTCCTGACTGACATGGTGCCGCTTTCTTAACTTCCTTTCAGTCGGCTGTGTTCAACAGTGTTGAAAATGGTCAAAGAAAATATTTGTGACAAGCAGGGAAGTTTCGTTTATATTGCAAGCTCTAAAATCATCAAAGTTGAAAGTCTGTAAAAACAGCAACGATGCATTTAAGTAGAATATATGTATATCATAACGCACCAAAAGATAAAATTGAATGTGGTAACGCACATCACGAAAATTCATGCTTGAATCGTAACGATCTATCAAAATCGTTATCCTTCTGTCTTTTTGTTTGCCTGCTTGTCTAAAGCTTGATTTGTGAATGTGGATAATTTTATTATTTCCTTGTCTTGGTATTCTATATTTGGCAGAGTTCCGAAATTCAGCTTTATTCTGCCTCATGGGAAGGGAGGGGGATTTTTCCAAAGCACTATAGGGTGTAGGATGCAGGAATAAAGGACAGAAAGAAAGATGGCAGTAATTGTAATATCCTGAGATTTTTTCACTGAACCAAAAAACTCCTGCTATTCAGCGACTTTCACAGGGCCGCCGCCGAATCGCTGCAGGAAACATAAAATCTGATCAAGTTCAGAGACGCGTTGAGTGCTTCAAGCGCCGCTTTGTAATTCCGTCTCTTTCCCCATTTTGGCCCAGAATGGAGTTCACATTCTTTATTTTACAAATCCTAGGAGAAAAAGAGAAAAATCTTCATATCACTGCAGTTCGCATTCGTTCTTCTACTCCGTTGTAATTCCTCCCAAATTAGTATTTTAAAATGTAAGGTGAGTTAACCGAAGTATTTCATATTGATATGTGTTAAAAACGACGTTTTTAAAATATTTAAATGTAATAACTGATGTTTGCCCTTTAGTTGTTTATTTTTAATATCTAGTTTTAAGTAGTGAGGGTGCGGAATGTTTTGGTTGTGTATAAATATCACCCACAAGAAGTCTTAGTAAGGTACCTTTTATATTGCTATATACTGGTCTGTAATGCAAAATAAATTGCGGAATGTTGCATGCGATTTATTATCAGATTATGGAAAGTAAATACAATAACCACTTCATGTAAATTATGGAGTCACTAATCACACCTACCATGCAGCTCCGTCGGTCTCGCTAATATTTTAAAAGTAACATGAGTAGCTCTGTCGTTTCCCCGCTCACGCGGTGAGAGATAAATATGCTGAGATCTGTTAAACTCTGAGATTTATGGTGACTTGTGTGAACTTTCACAGCTGACAGGCAGTTAAGTTTTCTTAACTTTGGTCTTCCATATTTTATTAGCCCATTGAACCGAAACCGCTGGGAGAGGTTATTACGCCCGGTATGTTCGCAGTAGGATTGTATCTTTAAAATAATTTGCGAGCGTAGGCGCGTGCATCTTGCCCTCCGTAACAAACGCACATCGTTGACTTGGATCGTCAGCTGACTGTTCCGTTGTACTTGGCTTCTGAAGTTGCGGACCATCAGGCCAATGAGGCACACTGACCTTTGGCCTCAGAAATAAGAAATGACCTTATGTGTTGTTCTAGGTTACCGTCTTAACAACAAAAAAAAAACTAAATCAACTGTTGCAGGCCAAAGAGACCCCAGCATGCATTATGGTATATAACAATACTTAATTTTCTCCCAGTGTTCTTGATTTTTTCCTAGTATAAATCCCCTCAGATACAGCGAATATGGCGGATATAGAATATATTGGCTATACAAACAGGAGTCCACAAGAAGTGTTTAATTTGCAGTATTCTTTTTTTGTTCTGTTGTTGTTTGTAGTAGAGAACTGTTTTAATAACAAGAAACCAGGGGTGTTGCATAGAAAAGTACAGGGGAAAGTTTCTTTGAATTATACATAATTTAATGAAAATGGCTGTAACAGAATGATATCCTTTCCTCCCATCGCTTAAGCTGGTTTCCCATAGGGACATCTGCTCAGAACAGAATGGTTGTTTCTTCAGTCCAGCAAAGTACCTTTACTCTCTGGTCCAACAGCATTTTGGAGTTACTTTCTCAGACTGAAAATGCAGCAGGCAGTAGTAATTCATCGAGAGGTTGTACATTTTTTGCCAAAAAAGCCTTTATACTTACTACCTCTGTTTGGATTTTACGTTCAGTGGTTGACTGTTTGTAACAGTGTCCCATAATAATTTAATAGGAGGCAGTTTTTGTAAACACCCTCTAAATATGCTTTTTGCTCTTTGTTTGTGGCCCTGTAATTTTACATTCTGTTAAACTTCAATGTTTGCACTTCATGCCATCGTGAGTAGTGGGCTGTCAGACAGACGCGTTTCATGGAATCACCTCTCTATATGATACATCTTCCATTTACTATAACTTGCATTTGACAGTTAAAGACTTCATGTCAAGTATGCACAGAATTTCTTTGTTTAATGACATGGGAGTTTCGAAAGCTCAAGGAGGCTAATTAAGGATTCATGCAAACACTGGCCCTGTGATTAACATTTAAGAACATTAATCTTTCTGTAGCCTGAGAGTGGCTGGCTTCTCTGTGTGCGAGGGCCTGCTTGGCTTGGGTATGGCTGGAAACCACACTTGAGGGAATGCTTGTAGTCTGCATTATAAACGGTGTTACTGTAGCCGTGATACATACAGTGTAGTGGTGTTCACTTCATGGAATGACCCCTAATAACTTACTTCAGGTCCCAGATGTGGATCAAAATGGATGGATGGAAATACTACTAGATTGAACATCAGTTACAAAAACTGAAACAGTATAGAAATACTCATGTGTTATAATTAAATATTCAGAAACGATACAGAATACTGCAGAAATACTCCAACTTTATCATTTAAAATGTGGAACTTGTTACCAAATAACTGGTGAAAAGTATTAAATATGTGGAGAAATCTTATAATTCACCCGCCGTTAAAGCCATGTGATAAGATTATACTGGGAAAAGAAGTTGTACGTTAAGCTATGAGAGCGACATGAATGGCATCTCAATGTGTAAGAGTCTCCAGAAGGGTGAAGCATGTATTTCTACTCCACGTTTAGAAAGAGTATGTCTTAGACTTTACCAACATATGAAATAAGGTAAAATACTACTACCTCTACTGCTGAGGTTACTTACTGGAACTACAACAACTACTAATAAGTATTAATAATACATGTACATTTTTATTAGACAATTCACTCAAGGTATCATATATTTATGTAACAGGCAATGATTAACTGAACATGATTAATTAATCCAGAGTAACAATGGCTTGCTGAGTAACAGGACTGGTCTGAAGCACTGTGTTGTTTTTCTCTCTGGTTTCATGTTGATACTATTCCTCTGCTATTTTGTTATATTACTCCGCTGCTGCTTCTTGGGCACTTTCACACTGTCTGGCATGGTCAGCTTTGGAGCTCGCCTGTTCTCTCCTAGGCGACCCAGGGTTCTGTTGTGGATGTGTGTGAGTTTGAAGGTAACCACGGTCTAGCCGCCCATCACTGTGCCCTTTCCTCGTTTCTTCCTCTCCTCTTTATTGACGCTGTGTTTTGTTATCTCTACTATCTAACCTTTGCCTTGATTTGATAATTAGGGACCCTACAATACTTTTACATTGCAGCTCCCCCAAACGTAAACGGGTGTTTTATTTACTTCTACTTCACTTCACTAAACAATGGAGGAGTTGAGAAGTTTGTGTCTGCTGAATGAACTCAACAGTTGGATTAGTTTTACTACCAAAGTTATAACTTAAAGGCTTTCAATCTAATTATTACAATTAAGGTAGTGTCTTTATGGTGTGAAGTACATCAGTATTTATTTAATTATGCACCACAGTTCAAAAGACCCCAGATTCAGTTTGTGTTCACTTTTAATGCTTTTAACAGAATTGGTACACAGGTACAGACTTAGATCCCAACAACATAAAGAATTGGACATAATGCACAGTAGGCCTGTTACTAACCCAATAAAACTGGGTGGCCCAAATGTAATATATGAAATGAAATTAAATTAAATTAAATGCTGGTACTTAATATATGGTTAATTGGTTATTTTGTCTTTGTAGCAGGGCAAACCTTTTGGGCTGCTCAGCCAAAGAGAGAATAATTTATGTATGCTTGATATCAATTACCCAATTAACTAATTATCAGGTGATAGATTACTCTTAGGTCCGTATATTACAACTTATTAATGTCAGTTTGGTTTTACTGTAACTGTGCAATGCTAAATATGTCATATTAGTGTCTCCCATGTATATAGAATTAGCATCGTGTGTGCATGGAAATTTGTTAAATGTTGTGTTATAATATGTTCCTTAGTGTATTGATATCTAATAATCTATTCCAGTTTCCAGTGCTGGAATATACGTTTATACGTATATTCAATTTAATTCAGATTAAATTTGAATTGAAAAAATGTTTCCTGGACTAGTATCTGACTTTCGATCGTCTCCGCATCAGGAGAACGATTTTTTTCTTCTTCAAATAATTGATTATTATTTAGACTTCAGATGCTTGGCTTTAGGCTGAGCGTCATTTCCCACACCCCAGAAAGATGTTTTAGCTCATAAAAAACTTCAAACGCTTTCAGTCGAACTCATAAACAATAATTAATTTAAGCAATATCTATCAAGGATAACTGATTACTCCGCTTTTATACATGGACGTTTGAATAATAACAAGGTCTGTTTTACTGGAAGAATATACACATGATTAATATTTTTTTGTGAAAGGTTAATCTTTAAACTAGATCTAAAATGATTTTGCCCATCTTTCCCATGTGTATGGCGACATTAATAATTTGTTTGAGGAATGGCCCGATTTTGACATACTGTCCATGCAGTGCAAGGTTTGATGAGCAGCTCATTTTATGCTAATTCACATAGCGTTATTTTGTCCTATAGGAAATATTTCGAATGACGTTAAAACGTAATCACCCACAATGTATTTTATTAAAGACTATTTCAAGATTTAGAATATACTCTACAAGATTTTAAATCGTGTAATACATATAAATGACTGCACCACATGATTGTATGCCTGAAATTTAAAATTACTCATACTACGTGCACTTTGAATTTACAGAAAACGTGCAATGCCTTGGGCGACATTAGCAGTCCGACCAAATTAGGCTACATTGTTTTCTAGAAATCTTAGACCACTTTGAAAAGAACATTGTAACGTGCGAAAGTAGCTTATATAATAAACTCGACAAAAATTTCCAAATGCATTCATTTGCGAATTGTCACTTGTAAAATATTTCGTCTGTTTAAATATTATTTAATTAATGTCATTGTTTAGACGACAAACTACGTGAAAATGGAGACCGCTGAAACACTATATGAAAAATTGTGAAAAATATTTCATTTGACGGAGGCATCTCGGGAATCGATTGAATGATGTTTAAATGGTCAGTTTGTGTCTTGTTCTTTATTTTAAACTACTAGTTTAAAGACTGTAGATTTAAATTTGGGTTTTCAGTATATAATCCTTTTCCCGTTAGCCCATGTACTATAGTGAATAACTGCCATGATAAAATAGCGCGTCTGATAATGGTACCATAAATGGGTTTGACGCTTACATGCTATACCTGTACTTTAACATCAAGGCTTGTCAAGGTGCACTCTTAGACTTGTGTCACTGGCATATGTGACTTGGATTTGTATTACGTGCGGTTTTACCGAATCATTATATAATCAATTAAATTAGGATGTCTGACCGTTCTTTTAGGGCAAAATTGTTGTAGCAGTTATGTGTATAACACATTTATTTAAAGAAAATGAAACAATATTAACAATCAAAAAAGTAATCAGTCGAGTAAATCGGGAAAATTAAAGTAATCGAGTAGATTAATATATAATTTAGATCAATGTATAAGCCAGCTAATAACAAAATACATTACTATATTATCCATTTATATGAATAAACATCACTGGTATGTATCACGTTTATCACGTGCAAATGATTTATACTAATCCCAAACTGGCAGGATGTATGAACGAGTTTGTGTATTGCGGGTGTGCACGAGGTGGATTAGCTAGTTGTCTGCTCCTGCCCGCGGCTGCTAAAAGTCAAAAGTGCATCCATTTTATACATCGGTAATGTTACCCACGGCTTCACAAAATATTTAAAAAGTATATTCATAAAAATATTCAGTTTTGTTTTTCTAAAGCTGCTTGGACCTTAGATAAGCATTATTTTAACTAATCGTGAGATGGTATACTATAGTAATGTCTCACTTGTAAATAAAACAATTTAGTTGTTTTATTGTTCTACTTGCCTATTTTTATTGTCTATTTTTTTTCGAATTGTGACACTAATGGCTAAATGAGGTTGTATGATTAGGTTAATAGTTATGGAGAGGATACTTGGCCTCATTGGGATGTCCAAACTAAAGTGACGAGGCTCCGTGTTCTTACTTTGAAACTTAACCGGACTTCTTTTTTTCTGATGCAGCGTCTGGAAGTCAAAGAGCGGCCAGATTTGGCACTGCATGCGCGGCAGATTTCAAAGCATTTTCTGTAGTTTTTTTTTTTTTTTTTTTGAAACGGAGTCTTGCAGCGAACGCATGCGTGTCCCTTTTAAAACAAACCCTAGCCTCCATCAATCATACAAGACTCTAGCCAATCCCAAAGCGCTCTATTTTAAAAGCGGTTCTGCCTGCTGTGCTTTTATATTGCACCACGGCCTGTTTCGGCCAGTTTTACTACTATGCTTACTTCCACAAATCACAAGAGTAAAGTGAACGGCATGAGGCACATACCAACTTTTAACTTACTACATCTTGTTCAGCTTGCGAATTTCACACGCAGATAATATATAGCAGGGATAAAGACATGGGAACTGCTAGGTAAATTCTTAACATAAGATGGTTGTTTTTTTCCAATTTCACAGCCAAACTAAAAACAAAACATGTCATGCCTGTCGAGGTTTAGTGGCTGCCCTCTCTCTCACTTGTACCCTGGGGAGAGCAATACTGAAGCCAGCGTGGTGCTGCCACCTTTGGCAGTGGCGCACGCAGGACACCCCACTGGCACTTCCTTAAAACTCTGCCCCGCACAAAATTTACGAGACGATCCTGAGGCAAGATACAGTGTGTATCTTGACTATTTGGGTCCTCGATCTTCACACTCTGGATACGCCAGTCGTCGACTACAGCACAGCTCTAAGGGTATTATCGGGGGACCAGATCTTTCTGGAACAACCATGTCACCAGTCACTGACCAACTTGCACCAAGAGGTACCCAACATGGCACCAGTGGAAGGTACCGTGACCTTCCCAGCTCTAGAGAAGGCAGGAGCCATCATGCAATTTTCACCGCGTACCAAGAACAGGCCCACGGCTCCTCTGACTCAACTCGGAAGCTCGGTGGTCAAATAATGGTGGCTCTACCTGGGGACATACTCTCAAGAAGGCAGCCGTACAGCCAAGCCCTGAGCGGCTCAGGGGGTCACGGTCAGCAGATTGTCACCCAGTTCCTGAGTCTCTACAAACCTCTCAATATGGCCATCCATGGAGGAAGTGACTCTCTTCTAAAGTACTCCAGGCAGAACCCAAAGCGTGACTTGGTGTGCAGGTGGAGTGGCGGCCAACAGGGGGCTGGGAAGAGCCTCTGCATGAGGACCTTCGCCAGTATGTATGAACTGGTGACACATGTAACTGTGGAGCACGTTGGAGGACATGACCAGTCTGAGTACATTTGCCACTGGGAGAGCTGCAGTAGGTCAGGGAAGCCCTTCAAGGCCAAGTACAAACTGGTGAATCACGTCAGAGTCCACACTGGAGAGAAGCCATTCCCGTGTCCCTTTCATGGCTGCGAGAAAGTGTTTGCCAGGTCAGAAAACCTCAAGATCCACAAGAGAACACACACAGGTTGGTAACAATAATGCTAAAGCAATTTATCATGAGTGCCTCTTAAAAATCATATTGTTTGCTTTACTGGTGAACAGTAATATACTTATAACTATTGAACTGTATTAAATTCAAAAATACAATTTCTTCCTGGGTTCTGAATTAAATAAATGCACTTACTAGCTATCACCATAACACAACAACAGTCAACCTGATTTTTATGATTAGAATGTGTAGATATTAATATTATAATATATCTATTAGCTTCAATAATGGTAAAATACAAATATATTTTATGGCATGGTCACATATTTTCAACAAAAATTCCATGTTGAAGTTTCAGTATAGGTTCAAAAATGGATTGGCATTCGCTAGTTACAAAAAATGCTATTTCAAAATGCTTGTGTGGTCAACATGGGACTGAATGTCCCCTTAATCTGTACAATGCAGGCTTTGGACAAAATCATTCCACATTCAACCTATTTAAGAACGGTTTAGGAAGCATTAACGTACAGTCTTCAAGATTTTTTTATGGCGTTCAGTATTCATTACTAAATATCAATTATTAAAAACTTAAATTATAACTCTTACTTGCCGACGTTACTAGATGGCATTGGTATTAGAAGCAGCTGTATTCTGTTTTATTGTTTAAATATTACCAGCTGTACAAAGTCCCGACATTATACATGACATATAACCAAAATATACACCCAAGGGCTTAGGAACCAATGAGATCGGGGGCTGTGTGACCCTTAAGATGAATTTGGTTTCATTTGTCCCACCATAAATTAGAGCTTTACATTTAAATTAAGTTACCCCCCCCCCCCATATCATTGCTTTGTATGGATGTAATAGATGTATACAGTATTTCCACCTTAATCTCCACACCTTTCCTTGCAGAAGACGAGTAGCATGTTTTTTCTGTACATTCATGGGTTGAGTCTGACAGAATAAAACATGTCCGGTTTTGGTCCCCTCCCTTCGTCAGTTATAAAATAAATAAATAAAGGCCGGGACACCGGAGTGCTGTGACGTAGCTGCACGCCCCGGAATCCTGCGGAAAGCTCCTGCTGCTCTGAGGAGCGCCAGGGATTATTAAAGCACACGAGCGTTCGATATAGTCTCATGATACGAACGTAGCGGGATCTTAAACAATGGGTTTTAATTTGTGAAAAACTAAACTGTAGACTGATGTAGAAGTTAAGGCGCATTCGTTATCGCCAATAAAACGTGCAATCTAGTATTCTACAATCCTTTTACAGTACGAATAAAATAGCTGCAAAACAAAATAGTTGCAAAATGTGAAATTTCTCTATTTTAACTATGCATAAATTCGACCGTTATTGTAGAATTATTAATTATTTTATGTACAATTGACAGTACAGATCTATTCATGTTCACGTTAACCTTAGTAAATACGAAAGTATCGATTATTATTATTTTATGATTTGCAGAAATTCTTCATAGGCCTATCTGTAATTTGGGAATAGGAATGTATGAATGACCTTTAAAGGACTTAAGTCCCTGGACTTTTATTACACCGTAAAAAATGTATGTACGTATTGGATGTTGGCCAACATCGTCGCGTCGTGTAAGCAGTGGGAGGGTAACTCGCGCACTCACGTGATAATTAATCAGCGATATTGTAGGGCTCAACCAGGTGTATTTAACTTTCTGATAATTTTGAATCGTGCTGTTCTATAGTACTTTGAAAATAACACATTGACCAAACGAACGTTATGTCGTCGTGAGGTTTTCTTATATGTGCATTAGTAGAGCGGTGTTCTTCACATAACACGCGGTAATTTCTCCTCCTTTTTGCATTTAGGTGAAAAACCCTTTAAATGTGGGTTTGATGGGTGCAGCCGGAGATTTGCTAACAGCAGTGACCGGAAGAAGCATTCCCACGTGCACTCCAGTGATAAACCCTATATGTGTAAAGTCAGAGGGTGTGAGAAGCGTTATACCCATCCAAGCTCACTCCGCAAGCACATGAAGCTGCATTTCAAGGGTTACATGACCAAAAGTGATGAGGGGAGTGTGGAAGACGAGGAGCACCTTCACAAGGTCAGGCTGTCCCACGAAACGGATCGTCGAGGCGTTTCCTCTTCTGAAGTTGCCCCGTCCAATTCACGGTCCTTGCGAGGTTCGCTATCACCCGAAACAAGAAATGGGCCAAGTTTCTATACACTCGACCGAAGCCTGGGATATTCTGCAGAAAGGTCACAACCCCTGTTGGACCCAGTGCTGCTGCAGAGAGGGGATTATAAAACTGATTCGAGTCCATATAGCACCAACCATCCGTCCCACATCGGTGCCCAGAGTAACAGAACTTTTCATGGGCCCGCTTTCCAAAAAAGTATCGCGAACGGATGGTACACTTGTCATAATGGGCCAGCGGCCCTCTCAAAGCAGTGTAATGATGATATGTAGATATTAAGTATAATACTCCTGATTTGTTTGAAGCAGTGTTTCGAAATATACGAAAGTGTAGTAGCCTATGTACAGCTTGACTGAGTAATAAAATGGGCGCTTTGCTTTTTAACGATGCTCTTATTTAATCTTTGCGTTTTAATGTGACTTAATGTGCAATCGGGGACTGACAAGCTTTAAATTATGTATATTACTCTGTTTTTGACTATGTTAGTGAGGCGTTTGTGAAGGTTCATAACCATCTTTTAACCCCGTTCCCCTCATATGCAAAAATATATATATATAACACCTTCATTTCTCTTTGGCTTTTAGATTTTCTGAACACGTTTCGCCTTTAACGTTCAGCTTTTATAGGCTACTTAAATTATAAATTACTATAATAGGCTACTTTTTTCTTGCAAGAGTTGGAATGTTTGTTGAAGACATACCGCAGTCACGTGTAATTGTGTGACCGAAGACACTTTAATCAAGGTTTAATATGGCCCCATATTAATTGGCTCAATATTAAGGCGGCTTGATATTGAAAGAATGGATCACTTTAACATTTAAAACGAGGTTGTCTTCATTTTTTATGAGAAAAAACCTGTGGAGTCCTATATAAAATGTAACTCGTGAAGAGTGAAATCCAGATATCATATTGTGTATAATTTAATTCAGAATACTGAAATAAATAAAATGAAACAAAATAAAATGATCTGTTTTGAAGCGTTTTTGTGTATTTCATATTTCGGTGTTTATATTTTTAAAGCAGTATCACCTGTTGAAGTGCATATGCATCTATTTGCACGGTGCGTGTCATTGTTATGCTGAAGTTTGATCTGTACGGGTTTCTCCTGTGATCTCTGGGTAGTGCGAGCACGCAAACGTCTTCGACACACGAGCATTCACGTCGAATATATGTGTGGAGGAGGCGGGAGGATGGTAGTGTGGAGTAAGTTGTCTCACGCTGTTCTGTGTCTCGCCATTTTCATTCCGTTTGTTTGTATACGTATGTATAGTGTGTTTGACTAAAATGTAACTGCCGTCTTCATAGTAAGAAGTGATATTTAATATACATGTATATATTGTACTATTCCTCATGTAATATTTTATTAAAATATCTGTATTCTCTTTGATCAGACCGGTTGTGATTAAGACCAATGTGTTACATCAGGCATTTCTCAAAGCTCCTGTTCCCTGTTTACTGCAACATTGTTACATTTTGCGTAATTTAAGGTAAATCAGGAAGTTTGGGTTTAATTGTCATTTAGATTAAATGAAATGTTTTTTTTTTGACTGAAAAAGTAATTTTGCCTTCGCAAATATACTTCGGCCTCCGTAGTTAATTTGATAGACATACAGTTTTAAAGATTAATGTAGCACCACAGCTGAGTGCGACGTTTTAAAATGAAACATTAATTAATGATTTTAAAGTCATTAGAGTTTTTCTTGTGTTTTACTTGTTAAGGGCACATAGTTAAAAGTTATGGCATAAAAAATATAACCATTTTTGACTACCTAACGACTGGACAACAATTTGACGGTAGCTTCAATGAAGACAACTCTAGCCTCCACATTTACTCATATAGAAATCTCATGACAAGATTAATCAACTTTTTGGTTTCAGGTGGAGTTAAATTATGCTGCGCATGTCCTTTTCGCTGGAATATTAGCCGAATCAGGTTATTTTACGAGGGAACGACTCGGTTCTGCTGGCAGAAAACGGTCTTACGTGTTTCACACATTTTGTAATTTCATTTTGTAAATTGAAGCTTTGATAGTGTGCTGAATTTTCCAGTCGCGTGCAAATATGTTTTAATAACGAATTCTGGGCCTACTGACCAGCGGCAGAGAAAGTGAAAATAGGCTGCACACTGCGGATCAGAGGGCCACCTGCTTTACATTATGCGTGAACTCACAGACGGCACCGCGCTCAGTCAGTGATAATTCACTGCATGCTATTATGTCGTTTTATTAGTGACCAAAAGACGACATTGGACTGTGACCCCATACTTCTAAATGACGACTTACAGCAAATGAGACTAAAATGTAAAAAGCAACTTTCCTTCCATTTATGTGGTGTTACTTAAGATATAGTCTTATGCACTAATCTTAAGATATCTGTGGTGGGAAAAGTAGTCAATCATCATGCTTAAGCAAGCCTAAAAATACAGATATCACACCAAAATGTCACTCATGTTAAAGTAAACCAGTAAAATACTACCCAGTAAAACTATGGAGAAGCCAATCATCACCATCATTTCAGCAGTATCTCTCCTGGTGCTTATTGCTTATAGGTGTTTATAAAGACCATATGTAGGCCTAATAACTATTAATAAAAACAATAATAAAAGTGAATAGAAAGAGGAAGAGAAACAGAAAAATGTTCAAGAATCATAGGTGAAAGTTTTGATTGAGTGATTTATATTTTAACCAGATTCATTCAGCCCTACGACTCAGTTGCTATATATATATATATATATATAATAAAATTGGGTGAGTAACAATGGTCGTGTAGAATGTTTCGGAGTAAAAAGTTATTTGTTTGTATTAGTACACTGGTGTGTCATCTAATCAATTAAATCAATATCAAATTGATATCTGCAAAGGGCTGGTGTGTGTGTGCAGGTTTTTGGGGTAACCATTAGGTCAGCTGCTCAAACCCGGGTGTGAGGACTCCTCAGCCAATCAGTCCTATAATTAGTAATCTAATTAGGGAGTTGCAGTGAAAACTCGCAAACACAGCGGCCCTTTCTGGGTAAGATGGTATAAGCGGGTGGATGGATGGATGGATGGAAGGATGATAGAAAACTTTAGTAAGAACTAAGGACTGTTTCTTGCTGACCGTTGCTGACATGGTTGTTTTATGTTCAAACAAACAACATGATAATCTTTGGTATACAACTAAAGTCAAAAAGTTGACATATAAAATGCTGTTTTTGTAGTTATTTCCTCGGAGCTGCACACAACAACAACAAACAAACAAAGGACTTGGTTCACCTTTCGGGTCCATGAATGTGAAGCTTTGGTGTGATTTTTTTGGATTTTTGGAGTCCAGGAGATTTGAAGGTTTGTACTTGCATGAGTGCAGCAGCAAGCTGACATGGGACCAGGAAAGTGGATGATTTACCCATTTTGTACATTTTTTGCTCATCTGGTTACAGCAACATCTTACTTTTCCAGCCAAGGACAGTGGTGCATCAGTGTTTAGGATCCCTGTCTTAGTGTCAGGAGGCTGTATCGGCTACTTGGAAGATGTTGTTCCTTTTCCGCTGTGGTTTTTCTGATTGATGGATTTGGGTTTTTGCCAGCACAGTCACGCCTTGACTAACTGCCGCTCCAACCGACTCCTCCTGCTCTTTCCTCACATCTTCAGCATGAGACGACTGAAACCCTGTTTCCCCCCACCAGTCGTCGTCCTCCGTTCCTGCAGTGCCCCCTCTGCCTAGCAACAGGAGCTGGTGGGTTATGTACCGCACGCAATTTACAGGGCTGTGGTTGCTCTAACCCTGCTCCGTCCATGCGTTAATGGGGCCGTACCGTGTAAGACAGAACGTGCACATTGAGTGGCCCAGTGGCTGCCATTCCTTACTAGCTGTGTTCAGATTTATTGTCTCCGATAGTCACACCAGTGTATGTCCACCTTGGCACCGTATGACGGCATCAACAGCTGCATTTGCTTTGTGTGACATTTCTTATAGTTGTGGTGGAATAAGAATTTGTTTGGAGCCCTAATTCTCTTAGCCCCCCCAGGTCAGGCCAGCAATGTGTCTGCTCTTCTCCCTTTCATTTACCACACTCCCTTTTCTCACTTTACCCTCTTGTCGTTCTCTTTTCTGGGGTATTTTCTCTTTCCAAATCCCATGGGTGGTCCCGATGAATCATTTAGTCCCACCTTTGTCCTTACAGAATCCAGTCTATGTGAACAAGCCCTTCTTCCTGGACCGGCGGTAGCTAACATTCTGCCGCCCCCCCCGCCCATTCTAATCCATGGCACTGTCTAATGAGCCAGCACCGCATATCACATTTCCTCACAGTTTCCTTGAACTTTTTTGTCATTTCTCATGTTCTTCAAGATTTTTTTAAATTCGCTAAATGAACGTGTTCAAAAGCTGCGATTTAGGTATAGAGGTTTTTGTGCGCACTGTGATATATTTTTATGTTTGAACCATGCTTTGGGGGGGGGGGAAGTAAAAGAAAATGGTAACACAAAAGCAGCACACAGACCTGGGGTTGCACACCAACCCCCCCCACGTCATTCGAACTCATTCCACTTACATGTCAGATTATGTCTTGCGTTCCAATATAAATATAACCTGAGTTAAACACAAGAGACATGTCAGTCCCCAGCTGTGCAGTAGGGACAGCATGAAGCATGATCGACCTCCTCCTCCTCCTCCTCCCATGCTCCCTCCGTTCTCCGTCTCTTTTGAAGCATTTGTGGGTTTCCAAATCCTCCCAGTAGACGCAGACAGCTTCTTTTTATTACCCATATACCCTCAAAGCACCAAAGATCTCTGGCAGTTTTTGATTTGGTGCATGTGGCGCTGGGGAGTTTGCGCGCTGCCTCGCCCCACTGTTAGCATGAATGACCTCATGGCGGGGGATGCCGGGCCTCAACTGGAAGCAAGGGGCTTGGGGACAAGGACAGGGCTCATGTTTCCTGTACTCCTGAAGCCACAGCTTCAGATGCTGATGCTCCAGCCTGTGGAGGACCTAACAGTAATCACCAGACTGAATTCGGCCTGTGTTGTTGGTCCTGGCATCCCATAGAGAGCATTACCTGGAACTGGATCTTAAGGTGTTCCTGTCCTCTCTTGCCTTGCTGTAAATACTGCACCATCTCAACTGCCCGTTGTCTCTGTGGCATCATATTTCAATGATCAATTTGCATCTGTTGCATTACGATGATTTTATTTTCTTTCTTCAAATGAAATCCTTAAAACTATTCTGTTGAAGGAGAGATGAGACACAGAAACACATGGGTTCAGCATATTTCACAGCAGCGTTGCGGTCAAAAGGTATTAGTTGCATCAGAAGCTGGTTGTGTACTAACTTGGGGTGAGGGGTTTAGTGTAGTGAAGCTTCTGAACTTAAAATGTAAAAAGAAAACACCACTTTTAATTATTCTCTGCACACAGTTTTCCTGACGCTCCAGGTCAGGAGTGACCATGGGATTCACAAAAGCAAACTTTGGACTCAAGTGACCTGAATGGCAAGATTGTTGTTACACCAGTGATGTTAAATGTGCAGAATCTCTACAAACAGCTTTCATGTCAGGAACTTATTTATATTATAGGTCTATCTTGTCATTGAAGAGATGATAACCTATACAGCTAGTGTTAGCAGAACATAATTCCTGTCAGTATTGTGTGGGGTTACAGTGAGATGGTTGCCTGCAGATTGAGAGTCTGCAGCTAGAACAGTGTTCCTAATTTCTGGAGACCTAACTGTTAGCTAGAAGCTAATGGGCTTCCTGTGCTACTGCAGTGCTAAATGCAGACAGCTACAGCAATAGGTATAACCCGATATTATAATGAGATTAACCTGCACTACATTGGCAACTTATTGCTACGTTTAGATGAATCTGCAATTCAGAGTAACCCTGATGCTTCTGGTCACACAGAAGGACCCTTATGGTCCTGGTTGTGCAGCATCAGTAATATGTTTCCTGAAGCTGACATGACCATATGTGACAAATATGTGTCAAAGATCACTATTAATGTTTAAACTCAGCGTTTAAAGTGTCCCGGTTACCTCAGATTCTAAGCAATTTTTTCAAAAGAAAAAAAATAGAAAGAAACACAAAAACAACTATTGACAATAATGAGGTTTTGATCAAGTAAAACAGGCTGCTAATTAAAGATCTTTTCTCCCCAAATCATTTTCTTCATCACAGCTGTTTGTTTTAGATCTGCGGTTATTAATGTATATTTTACTTTCAGTCTATTTTTCTCCTTTCTATTCATTATTTCAATGGTCTCTTTGACCTAAATATTGTATTGCACAAAAAAAAATACAACAGTAACGATTGTATAACTGCAATTAAACATGAAGTTTATAAGTTACTAATGAGAATGAAGATATAAGGCAGAATCGCAAATCTTTGGTGCCAAAAATGAAGTCACTTGGGTGAGCAGTCCCCAGTCAGATGAAAGAAACCCAGACATCAGTATATGCTTTATTAAAATCCAGATTTATATAAATCTTTTTAAATTAACTTGACTTGTCTGTTGGGAAAGTAACAGAAAATGGCAGTGACCACCAGAATTGTTGTGAATCATATGGAGGTGACGTGTACAGTGACGACAATGAAGAATTGAATTGAGCCCAATCAGCGGAGAAAGAAAAGAGGAAGTGAAAACATTGGTTCTGCATTCTGAAATAGCTTTTAAAAGGCTCCGGCACTCAGACGAGTTATCGAAATAAGAAATAAACTTGTATTAAAATTCCATCTCTAATTAGATACATGAAAGAAGCAATTAGTTACGGATGACTTTTCTTCATCCTTCTCTTCCTTTGGTAATAGGAGGAAAACACTGTTTTCTCATGTCGCTTTGATTTATTTTTGCACTGAGATAAATAAATTGTGTTCATTTTTCCTGGATGGTACTGTCTTTTGATCTTGTATATCCATATGTTTGCAAAAACAGCAATGAAAGAAAACTTTAATTATAGGAACACTACAATGACAAGTTCAATGAAACCGAAGACAGTGGAGATATGGTGCCTTTCTGAGGACAGGATTAAATGTAGAGAAAAAAAAGTTTCAGTATCCATCTGCTAACCACCTATCTGTGGGGGAGGGATGAGGGCCTTTTCCTACACAAACTGCTAGGGTACGCCTAAGATAGGATGCCAGTTCATTCCAGGCTATATACCTATATGATATGGACAAATTAGAGACAGGCTAAATGTGTGTCTTGGAGTAGCGGAGGAAGCCCATGTGAGAGTAGGAGGGTGTGCACACTCTGCACACAGAGCTGAGACGGGAATCGCATCTGTAGCTCTGGAGGTATGAGGCAGCTGGGCTACCTACTCACTAAGCCACCATGCCACACTTATTCATGGTATAATATGTAATACAATATTACAACCCATACATTATTCTAACTTATGGTAATGCATGTTATATTATGACACAAATACATCCAAACAATTTTGTTTCAGTATTTAACCTTTATTTGATGTCATTTTCACATTTATATAGAAGGTACCCGGGTAGACGGTCGTCTGGACATTGAACATGGATTAACGATGGCTCTGGGTAGCTTAAAATGTCCATTGGAAATTGCAGCTTTCACTCAGGAACGGAATCACAATACATTTTGTTAAGCAATCATGTCAAGGCTTGTGCTTTGGGATCAATAAAAAAAACACTAGTGATACAGTAGCATTACAAAGGAAGAGCAACAACTGAGGAACCAAGGGGACAGTGTGACAGCAGTTCATTTACAACCACTATGGTTTCACCCAACTTCTCATAAAGCAAAACATTTTGGAAATCAAAACTTGCTAACAATAAAAAGAATGGTTTCTGGCCCAAAGGGGCATGATGATTGGAGGATGAAAGCCAGGACACATCAAGAAGGTAAAGTGAACAACTTAGAAGGAAATGGTGAACTTAAACAAGGCAGTCTGGCAAAGTCACGAGACCTGGTGACTTAACGCTCTTCTGGCACATAGCCTGGAAGCTGTTCTACGCTTTTATCAAAAGTAGGTACTGGTGAGTAAAGGGGTCGTCCCCAGACCTGGCCCATTCCCCAAAACATCCACTACACAAAATATTCAACACTGAATTATTTGTCAAATGTTTTGAAGTCATTGTACAGTAAACACTTTATTTGAACTGTACATAACTATACTAAGGCTTTTACTTACTACCAGTCATTTTAATCATCCTATATTGTGGTTTCTTTGCCTTCCGTGCCCTTTAAATGTTACTGTGATAGTCCTTAACGTTTGGTCCTTGGCAGCTGGAATATTAAAAACTTTGCATGGTTTGCATGGTGCATATTGTGGAACTTGCTGCTACAAATTGTTGGCTGAGACAATTAATGCAGAACAATATTTATCATCTCATGATTTATTCACACATGTGCCCCCAAATTCTTTGCATATCTGTAGCTTAAGACTCAATTCCTGTGATCAGAAAGTCACCAGATTAGGCCAAACCATCATAAATATGTCTGATCTCACCTGATCTTGGAAGCTAAACAGGGACCAGCCTGGTTAGTACTTGTCGGCTCAGTGGGTTAGACCTCTGTGGCTGTGATTATCAGGTCGGGCCTTGGCAGAAACCCCGTCTCTTTTGGGTCCTTGAGCAAATCCCTTAGCTCTCTGAAATGCTATAGTGCTGCTGGGTAAATGACCCAACCCTGCATTCAGAACTCAAGCTTTGCTGTATGCATGTGCGACTCTCTATCTCAAAGGAAAGCAAGATGTGATAGGCGGGGTGGAGTGGGGTGGGATGGGGGGGCATTTTGACATACTTGTGCAAATAACACCATAATTAACAAAAAGATTCCTTAAGTCTGATGGTCAAGTGATAACATTAACAGTTTGAATCACTGTTTTCCAAGTAAAAATTCTTCAGACTTTTTTGAGTGGTATCTAATAAATGGACTGGATGTCAGCCACCAAAACCGCCCCCCCCTCCCCCACCCCCAAAAAAGTTACAATGATCTGAAAAGTGCTGCTTCATGTGTAATCTTGTGAAAAAATGGGCTATGGATTTACAACAGTATATATATCAAACGTCCATTCATCTGTCGGTCTCCAGCTACTCATGCTGGACAGACAGCATAGGGTATATGTGGGGGGGGGGGGGGGCTCCTTGGTAACCTATTGCAATACACATGCACCCAGACACCACGGGAAATTTAGAGACACCAGCTAGCCTAAATGCATGTCTTTTGGCTGCGGGGCAACCAGAAGTACATGGAGGAAGCCCCTATGACATGGGGGTGAACGAGCACGATCCCTACAACAAAAAAAAGCAGATGTGCAGCCTTGGAACTGTGACACAGCAGTGCGACCCACTGAGCCACTGCGCCGCCCATAACCACATACCCAGTAACGATATATTCATCACTATGGGTTGCATATATCTCCATCAGTCAGAAAATAACTAAAAGTTTAAGTGATTAGACTGGAAGCACTGCAGAATGCAGAAGTTTGTGTTTCAAATTTGTGCTATCTATCATTTGAAGGAATATAAAAACATAAAAATATCTTCAAACAAGCAAATTAATAATAAAAGACAGCTGCAAGCAATTGTATAAAGGATAGCAACATGTGTTACTTCCATAAGGCACGTCTGCTGTGACGGTTTCTTCAGTACTGGCATTAAGATGCTCGGTATTCCCGCGAATGGAGCCAGAGAGCTGCTTGTAATCCAAGCTGTTTGTTATTCCAGGTGATGGACGCGATCCACCAATGCTGCTTGTGCCAACGTCTCTGGCCCTTCAGTCTCTGTCATTTATTTAATGGCTTTGGGGCGCCGATCACTGGACTAACTCCGTCCAGCCCTTTTTTGTTATGTTTTTTATGACGTTGTCTTTTCAGTGTATTTATAGGGGACAGCGCTTTGTGACTAGTCCTCTATTTATTTAATACAATTGTACTGTGAACAGGGGAAAAAATAAACAGACGAAGCCAACATACGATTCGTCTTTGGGGCGGTGAAAACCCTGTGTGTGGACACAAAAGCGGCGCATTCACCATGGAAAGTAAATTCTTCTGAAGTGGAACTAATCATCTGAGGGATACTTGGCGTCGTCCTAACAACGCAGCTGAATCGGAATGAGCCTCCGTTTTTGTGGCAGATATGTTTTCTTTCTTTCATTCAAAACTGATGATGATACTAGTTTCACGGGCTGTCCTCCCACATTGTCAGCCCAAAGTTTTGGTCGGAAAGCCTTTAGGTGAAGACGCCGAGCACACGGCGGGTGACTCCTGGGCTCCGACGCCCTTCTGTCCGCGGTCTTTATGCTTTATAATGCCTTTAGGCTCAATAGAAAATTATCTCACCCCAAATCATCCTCACCAACTTAGTTCATGAATAAAGGTCTTTATTTGAATCCTTCACTAATATTCATATATCGGCAAATATTGTCATGAATGTATGCACTTATTTCGGGACCTATAAACGCACTTTTGTTTCGAAAGTAACGATACTCTATTTTAAAAAATGTAAGTGCTAAACTTTAACAGAACAGTACCAAGTCTGGGCACCAGGTTAATGACGAGAAATGACATAAACAAAAGTGCGTTTAATCAATGTTAGGGTTTGCAGTTACATTTAATAGTGTAACTAGAATTTGAAACAGTTACATAGTTTTATTATTTCGGGTGAATGAATCGTTCAAGACTTAGTCTTTAAATTGCCTATTTGGTTTAATAATGACATCTCTTCAGACAAAAATATGCTATATTACATTGTATTTAAAATCTCCATATTACATATAGTGCATTTTTCTCCTGTTATCTTACACGACAATCGCATTTCTGAACTAGTCGGCCTGGCTAAATCACTTAGAGACATAACATATTACAAAGTTACGAGTAACTGAAGGATTTTAGTGTCGCCTTGCGGAGAGCCGAGGTCACGCGGCAGGAGAGGGAATGAACTTTTAACACTGCAGGCTTGAGAGGGGTTCTCCCTAACCTGGCAACTACATACAGGCTATTAATATAAAACCCGTGGAAAACTCTCATCAATTACATTCACCCTGCTTAACTGGTATTTTAACCACAGATGATATTTTAATTTAAATGTTTAATCAGATTCAGTATGTTGGAATACAGTACACACCATATTAAGCATGAAGGACTGATTTCTGTTTTCTGTCAGAATTCGGCTATAACTGAAAGTGATATATTTCAACAATCTTCATCACAATATTAAAGTGAAATCCACTTGGATGACACACAAATATATATAAGAATGTAACCCAGAAGCTGATGGATACCCAAAGCATGACACAAATACTCAAAGTTTTCAGAGTCAGTGTTGATTTAAAGATGTTGGAAAGTGTCAATTTTGCGAACTATCACAAAAAGCCTCTCAAATTCAGCTGCCATGCTTTTCGACTGGGCACTTCTCAGCACCATTAATACCAAGTCATTCATAACTTTGCATACCCCAGATAATTATCTTATAATAAAATAGGTTTTAAGAGATGAGTTTAAATGTCATTTTAGTTGACTTGTGCTCTCATTATTTGGCACTTCTGTGGTCATTCACGCTGCCCTCAGGGGAATCGGAGGGGCACGGGTACCCTGGAAGATTCAAGAAGATCTGTCATTTCCGGTGTTATGCCGAAAAAGGCTTCCCTGTCGTAGGATGCATGCCGGGTTTGGGGTTTTACGGGTTTTTTGGGATTAGGGTTAGGGTACGTGTTAGGGCTATCGATCAGCACAAAGTAGCTCAACTTGTTTCAGATCAGCGACCAATCATTTAGAGACAGGCACGCATTCTACGGCAGAGATACACCGGCATTGATCCTTGTCTCTGCCGATCATGTTAGGATACTGATGAAAACCTCGTATTGCCCTTAATTGGGCCCATTGTTCCCAGTGCGGCTTTGCCCCCGTACACTGCAGGAAGCTGCTTCTCGCAGGGTATGTGCCAGAGGTCCCGGCCTCTGGGAGTGACGCTACGTCGCATGTCTGCAGTGCTGAGGAAAGCTGCTACGGTGCTGTGACTGGAGAACGAGCAGCATTTCCAGAAAAGAAAGAAAAGACAGGACAGGGAATGTGTGCCACTCTGGGAGCTGCAGGGTGACAGAAGCCAGCCACCAGCTCGATGGTATCATGTGGTTCCCTCTGATGTCCTGACTGCCCTGCTAATCATGCAGTGAAACTGCACGTCCCGCACCAAGGCTAGTTTAATGGAAAAAAGACACGGGGTATGTTATTCACCACTCTCACTAAGCACCTGGAATTAAAGTCAGACCGCTCACTGCTGCATCTTGTGTCCTTGCAGTTTAGTTACTTGTCATATGGCTCGGCACTGACCTGTCAGAGAATGATGCGTTTCCAACACAAAAGCCATGCTGTGACGCTCCTCTCTGCTAGCAAAGCTACCAAATTTCCTTGGCGCGCAGAGATCTTCCTCCCTCGTACCCGCGCGACATGCGGTAGCTGCTTGTCATCGTTGCCACGACAGACGGGAGGCTGGCAGGCCACTTGTGCCAGCTGGCTCCCGCTCTGAAAACACGATGTCGTCGCTGCGCTGATCTTAATCGGGCCGGACGTGGCGGGTCATTTGCGTCGCGGCCACAGTTACGTTTGGTCATTGCGATAACGTCGTTCCCGTGGGTTTGAACCAGCTCATCCAGCTAACACCAGGAAACACTTCGCCGATATGGACACAGATGCGAATCAGAATAGAATGTAGAGCTGTTGTTAGCTTTAACCCTTTTTAAAGCTGGTTTTAGCCTGGAGAACGTGGTGCTTCAATAGGTGGTTATGTCTCTGAGATGTCCGCTGTATATACAGGATGCTCCTTATGTGTGGTCTCTGTTTTTACTGGGATAGGCTACTGGTTCACTGGGACCTATACTAGACAGATGTGTTAAAGATGCTATTATGTCATAATCTTTTGGTGTATTTGGTCCTTAGTTACTTGTGACAAATTAGAACCTACACAGCCCATCCTGTCCATTTGGGGGTTTTTTCAAGTTTTCGAGTTTCCTGTAGTGTGCCTGAGCTCCCCGCAATGGGCTGGTACCTTTTTGGGCTATACCCCAACCTTGTGCACTGGGATACACTGCCTGGGATATGCTGCCTGGGATTGGCTCCAGGCCAACCATGTGACCCTGACCAGGATAAGTGTATGGCCAGATAACAAAAGGAGGTTCATTTAATGGCCAAATAAGTCTGTGCAATGAACTGGACCTGTAACTCTCCACGTTCAGGACAAGCTAGGCTTGTGAAATCATGTCTGAAATGAGAATAGTGCCTCTGCAGGCCAGGCATGAGCCATCTCAGTGCAGGCATTCTGAACCCAGAACCCACAAGTTATCTTGTATCACAGCTGCTTTTCTTTTAATCATAGTGTTTCTCTTGCTATCAGTGAGCAACAGAGGTGGTCGCCGTATTTAGATGTTAAAGGCACTGATTCTATTTGAAGCTGTGCTAATGTTTTTTGTTTTGCAATATGAATATGGTCTGGAGATTTTCTTTGTACTTTTCTGCTCTGTTTGATTTCTCTGCTTCATTTGAATGTTTAGACATATTTTGGTGCACATGAATGACATCACAGGAGAAGATCGGATGGGGTTCATTTGCTAGAACATCCTGGTACTGCAGCTTCACCAACCCTCATGTTCCGTACAACCTGAGCTGAGGTCTGTTTTTCCTGCCCTTTAGAAAGAAGCCTTGGTTTACTGCTTTAATGATTGCTTTGCAGGGCCTGGCTGCAAGTCACAAAAATCATTATGTCTTTTCTGTTGAGAACGTCGTCAGTACGCCTGCCTTCTGTAAGGCTGTGGCACAGATACATCGCAGTCTCAAAAATTTATTTTGAAAATGTTTTTGATCTCCCAGCCGACCGCGAATACTTTAGACTGTGTCCGAGTCTCCTAGCAACGGCAAACAAAGGCCGGGAGAATTTCGAGTTTCCCGCGGAGTGTCTGGTCGGGCAGCGACTTTGATCTGGGACAGGGACAAGAGCTGAGTGGGCATTACACCCTCTGTCCGTGTCCTTTTCCTAATCCCAAGTGATTTGAAGCCGCCAAATCTTCATTTGTTCCAAGAATATCCGGCATAAAAAATGTGACAGCAGCGTTCATCGATTTATGTACCGTTATGTCTTCTGTGCCTCATCTAGAAGAGCCAGCAATACATATACAACTGTATGCACATTTATACATATTTCTATAGTTCACATTTTATATGAAGTCTCTGCATAAATGAAATGAATCTGGCCCCACTCTAGTTGTAAACATTCCTTGTGCGCTCTACTGCCTGGAATAGGCTGGATGTGACAAATATATATTTAATTACGTTTTTGCATTTGGCCTTTGTTTAAATGACATATACGTATGTGTTTCCTATTTTTTTGTCAGTAGGCCTTTAGAATATTCACGCACAAGCTCATTAATCTTTGCGCGTGTGCATGAGTGTATGTGTGGTTTTGGATCGACTTTATTCCACGTAAGAAACTTCATGTGTGCGGAGATGCATTTTTGGGTCTTGAGGCTATAAACCATCCCTATATGCAAGTAAAAGTAATACAGTCACAGACACTTAATCTCAGTGTTTATCTGTCATAGAACCTGCACTCTTCTGCTATGATTCCATTGAGGCCTTACGAGTACCGCCTGAAAGACATGTGGTGCCCCAGGCGATCACTGGCCAAACTCACTTTGTCTTGGATGGTGCGTGCCACGGGGGGGGGGGGGGGGGGGGTTTGGTGCGTTAAGGGAAGAAAGCCTTGGTGACGGCAGTTTTTTCGCAAATTTTG
>JABFEA020000002.1:26975381-26998167 GCA_019775915.2 Cyphomyrus plagiostoma
CCCCCCCCCCCCCCCCCCCCCCCCCCCCCCCCCCCCCCCCCCCCCCCCCCCCCCCCCCGGGGGCTGTCAGGGAAGCATGCCTTGGTGACGGCAGTTTGTTCGCTAAGTTGGCGCCCCCTATGTCGCCTAATGGGCTGACCGGCGCTGGGTCTTATAAGAGTGCAGGTCCTATAATAACAGCATTGCGCCAGTCCCGCTACATTAGCACAGGGTACTCCAGCCTCCCAGAGAACTTTACACAAATATGAGCTTAAGCATATTGTGAGGAGCGGATGGACACGACGTGCAGTCATTAGTCAATGGGTGGGCGGCACGAGCCCTTGGGTATTACAGCATCACGTTGATGCAGAAACTGGGGGGTTATCAAGGTGAGTGTTACACTCATGGGTTAGGGTGCAGTGTCTGTGATGTGAAGGCCACCGATTCAAACCGGTTCACCTTTAGGCCCCTAAGCAGGGCCCTTAACCCCCAATCTCACCTGCTTTGTCGATTGAATGTAAATTAAACGTGAGGTGCACTGGGCCCTGTGTTGGCTCGTATCAGTGGGAATGTTCTGGCTCGCTTAGCCTTCCCTGTAACAGCTCCACACTCGTGGCTCGGGATTGGAGTCACACTGCTGCATTTACCCCAAGTGTGAAAAGCTCAGGGCACGTGTTGCACATCCCCTTATGCCGTGCAAGGTCACGGTGAACCTGGAGCAGATTCCAGGAAAGCCGGAACAGGGGAATCAATGGGCTGGGTGCCAATCCAATACAGGGCAGCCGCCCACATACACACAGATGGCCAATTTAGAGACACCAGTCCGTCTAACCTGCATGCCAATGTGAGGACGCTTGGGAGAAGCCAGAGGAAACCCACATAAACACAGGATCAGCATGCAGGGCCGGGGCAAGAAGGCCTAGTGCCACCCCCAAGGGTGTGACACAGAATCTGCAAGGAGAACAGCGACAAGAAGTCTGATAAAGCAAGGAGACAACAGGTCAGAGGAGGGAAGCAGGAGAAACCCTGTGACTTATGACTTAGCTGTCATAAGAAGGGTAAGTATCTGTCAAGGACAGTGCATGAGCATTTAAATATGAACAGGTAGAAACTGTATGTACAGGATGACAAAGCTAGATGCTGTGAAGTAGGTGAGATCTTGTATTCTACAATATTAGCAAGAGTCCATTTGTCTGTCTGTCCTTCACCCATCTAACCATCCATCTATTATCCCTCCATCCATGCATCATCCATCTATCTATACCTCCATTCATCCATCCATCCATCCATCCATCCATCCATCCACAGAACCCTGGGCCTTCTTGAGACTGAATGCCAGTGTCCTTAAAGGCCCAGCAGTGGTTCCCTCAGTGTGTGGGGCACTCGGGACGGCATGACTGTGCCCGTCTCGTCTTCGCACACACACTCTGCTCGTCTGATGGCGCAGAAGGAGTGGGGGTAGGGTGCCACGTCTCTCAGCTCCTCGGGGCTCAGACAGGCTCCTAAAATGTCCGCCGTTGTGTTTTAGTGTCGCACGCTTTTTATTTTTAAAACAGCGAAATCTGTTCAGGGAGCCCTTGATTTCTGAATCGTCGGAGGGTGTCGTTCGCAGAAGAAGAGAATAATAAAGGCCACCCCCAATCCTTCTGTGGAAGACGGGCAGCTTCCAGGAGTACTGGGGGTGGGATTGAACGCATCAGTGATGAGGTCCCAGAGCAGCCCAGGCCCCCCAGCCCCGCTGCCTCCTCAAACTAACCCTCCACTTTGGCTTGTATTCTGAATTGAGCATCACCAGTGCAGTTAATAACAGGACATGCAGGCTTTTCTGTGCGGGTCTTTTCCTAAAATGGACCTCCTTCTCTTGTCAGGGGGAGTGCAGATGGAGTGGCGAGGGCTGGGGAGCAGGCTGTGGCTGTGTGCCAGGAGAGGTCCCTCACTTGGCGCTATTTCCTGCTGCAAAAGCACATCGTTAATGAGCAGGAGAAGGTCTCTGTATGGCCTCCCTGCTCCATCCCCTCACTCCCCTAAAAGCCATTTACATTTACATTTACATTTATGGCTTTTGGCAGACGCCCTTAGCCAGAGCGACTTACATAAATAAGTAACTTATACAAGCCGTCATTCCCAAAGGCGTTTTTGTGGGGTGGGGTCACAGCATGCGGAAGGGGTTGGCCATTTTGAATTGCATGATGCGTTGCAGTTGTTTTGGTGCATGCCTCTTCCCATCAGTAGTCATCTCTACCGGTGCTCTCAGAGGCTTTGAAGAGTCAGTGGGCGAGGTTTTAAAAAAATTGGTCTGAAGCCACAGCGTCCGCTTGCTTTGGTTCTGCACCAATCCATTCCTCATACAATAATTTCAAATCAAAGAGCATTGGCATAATGCGCCCTGGGGAGCATTAAGCCAGAGTGTATCACTTTCATGTGAGTTGGAGTAGCTCCTGTGGGCTTTGATCTGCACTGTTTATTAATAACAGCAACACACCACCTCACCTGCCAGTTGCCAGTTTCCAGTCGCGGTGTTTGGCCGCAGTGTTGGTCCCCATGGATGAGATGTCACAAGACAAGGACGACGTCTGCGTGGGTACCGGTGGCTTCAGAGCAGCGACTCTGCTTGTTCTCATGATGTGAAGGATCTGTGACGAAGACAATTGCTTCCAGCGAACGGCGGCTTCCTCAGACCCAAAGCCTCAGCGGTGATGTAGGAGTCTGTTCTGCCCATCTGCCTGCTGTATATATGCACATACTGAGCATTTCGGAGGCACAGAAGGTGCTGGGATTGGACCAATAAATGCATCCCCCCCCCCCCCACTGCTGGCCCAGAATCAATGAAACTCCAGTTGTAGTGGTATTTTCCTGTAATGAGTCATTAAAATGCCTCTGTTCGGAATTAATGTTGAAGAGGAAGAGGTCGCTTTATCCAGATCTTCTTGTTCTTTTCATTTACAGTACTATTAGTTGTCATAGATTTTTTAATATGACAGAGAGGTTTACCCATATCATAAATGGTGAATGTTTGTTTTTGCCTTATGTATAACAGAAGAGCAGCCCTGTTTTTAAACTCTTGGTCCCCTGTTCTAGTCGGATGGGGTGGAGCAGCAGGGTCACTGTACATTTCTGCTGGATTTGATATCAGGGTGAAAACTTTCACTCTCTGTTTCTCACTCAAGACATCTTGGTTCTTCGTTTGTCTTCAGACAAACGACTCACTTTCTTAAAGCAATACCCGCCTCAACTAAATTATCAACTGTTACAGAAACATCTGACTTGAAAGCGGTTAGAAAAAGGATCTGGGTTTGACCCTGGTGGACTGACCACTGAGTCCAGCCACTGGGTCACCCCCCGATTCATAATGATGGCTTCTTTATATATTGTTTAAAATGGTTTCTTTTAGGAATTTTCTTTCAGGGATACTCCAGAGTTGCCTTCCTTGGGGCAGGAGGTTGGGAAATGCAATTTTATTTAGATCGATAGACACCAAAAAAGGAGGATGTTTTACACAGACTAACACATGCCCATCCCAAGTCCGGCAAAAGCAGGTCTATGTTTTGAGCAGAATCGCGAAGATGGGAACGAACAGACCACTCTCTCCAGAAGAGTTTATATAATCTGCATTTTGATTGGCTGTTCTATTTATAGAACCCACCTATGTGGGGTTCCGCACCAGATCAGATGAACTGAAGCCCAGGTTGGCCATGTTTCCTCTGTGTCTGTCCCAGCGGCAGGACTTACAAGCCATCTCCCCGTCCGAGTGCATGCACAGCCAACCAGGGGGTGGGGGATACCTGGCATTCCGCCCTCAGATCTTTGGCTGGATCAATGGGCTGGATCCTTCGGAGCAGAATGACCTGGGTCGGCATCAAAGACCCCCTATTTGAGTATTGGACACCTGCCGATGGGCTGGGGTCACGAGGACCCCCTTGTAGGCTGACCATCGACACAAGCTAGATACATGGGCCCTGTCTGATCTCCTGTCTCCTTGACCCCAGCTGCCCCAAGGCTATGGGGTCAAAGGTCAACCTCATCAGACCACCACAGGGGGCCAGGAGATCCGTGGTGGTGCAAACTCATCTTTGTATTTGGGTTTCTTTTATTAAAGTCAGTTCTGAGCCTTTTACCTCCGTCTCCTTTTTGGAAAACGCAATGAAAAGACAGTAAATATAAAGTAAGAACACAGGGCACATAAACCAGTCAGGGGCCAAAAACACCCCACTATGCTAATACAAACTGTCTGGCATTGAAGCTGATGACCTGGCCTCCACAGTCACCCAGCCGCAGCCCAACAGAGACGCTTCAGGATGAATTAGATCCGAGAGTGAAGGAAAAGCAGCCAACAAGCACTTAGCATATGCGGGGACCCTTTGGCGGCAGTTGGAAGAGCTTCCCAGGTGCCTTCGTCATGATGCTGGCTGGGACCATGCCAAGCTGATGCTGAGCTGCCATCCAGGCAGAGGGTGGCCATTTTGACCAACTTAAAGCACGAGGTTGATTTAGTTTTGTCAATGTGTAATTCCACACATGACATTTTACAGTTTTCACTATAAAATAGTGATTTTGTGTACAATATACTGACTTAATATTATTTCTGTGAAATAATTCACACATCCACCCAGGCCATACACTCTATATCCTGTATCTGCATCTGTACACAGTGTGTATCTCCTTTCTCCGTCCTGCAATTAGTGTGTTTGCTGCTTTTAATTATTTTTATTTCATATTTTTTTTATTTATTGTGCAAATGACAATAGAGATTTCTATCTATCAAAGATATCTTAAAATGTAGAAAATGGTTACAATACAGAAAAACTCTACCAGTAGGTGTGTCCTATCTTTGTATGTGTGTAACCAAAGCGGTTGTGGACGGAAGCTAGTAATATTATCCTGTTTGAATATAAGCAGTGGACATTTTCTCTCTTGTTGCTCCCTTATTTTATGGATTTTGGTGCGTATGTTTCACACCCATATGCACACGTATTACACACTGACAGTAGTGACTATGAATCCCTTACACCAGATCTAACCCCAAGGACCACAGCCATCCCAGTCACAAACTGGGCCACCGTCAGGTAAACGGACCTGGAGCATCGCCTCATAGACAGACTGTGAGACAGCTTCTGTCCTCAGGCAGTCAGGCAACTCAGCAGCCAATCAGGCTATTAGTATGGACAGTTGACAAATTTCTATACTTTTCTAGATTTTTGTACAATATATCAATATAGTGAAATTGTCTGTATGTTGTCTTGCGTGCTCTTGTCTTTTATGTCTGCACTTTGAGGCCTGGAGAAACGCAATTTCGTTCCGCTGTGCATCTGTTGTTGTATTGTTGTATGGTGTGAATGACAATAAAGTTCACTTACTTACTTACTTACTATAATCAAAATTATCAATATATATATTGAATATATACTTGCTTTTTAATTTTTTTTTTTTACTATGATTATCTCTTACTATAGGGGGATCTCGGGGAAACTCATTTCATTACCTGCATCTCCCACTATTTGCTGTACAGCTGTGCATTTAACAAACCATTACTTGATTTGTTAATTCCCAAACTCTCCATAGTAATTCATACATGGATGGAAAGTGGACCGACAAGGCGTCCCCATATAAAAGTAGATCCTCAACAGCAGAACTCACATGGAACTTTTAGCAAATAAAGCCCGGTGTTGGTCCTTCTGCATTATGCCCATAAAATATAAAAAAATGACTGTGTAACAGCTCTGGAAAAAAAAAAACTTCAACATTCTGTTGATTAGTTTTGGCCAAGAAAAGAAGTTTAGGTCAATTTGATTGTGAAATTGCAAAATCTAATCTTTGCATCACGTATAGCAAGGCAGTAGGATATATCAGCCAGGGTACCTGAATGTGTTTGTAACAGGTAATAGGGTCATTCTTCATTTTCACTTATTTCTACAGCTATTAATACTCTGCTGCAATGGTTTCCGCAATATGCTGCTGGCAAAGGTGTCATTTAATCCAATTTGTGTTTTGAAAGTGTCAGTAATATTCTGTGTAACTGCTTTTGCATCCGTTAGCTTTGCCTTATATGAGCTCCTGGGCCATTTTTCTATTCAAATTCATTTTGAAGATCACAAATCTGGTTTCACCAAAACCCTGGTGAACAGGAATAAAGTGGAGATGGAGGATTGGAAAGAAAAAAGGTCTGATGAAATTGGCAAGATCGGGATGGAGGGGAGACAGATGGCGAGGAGTCTGCAGCTCTGGCGTGGCTCGCATTGTGCTAAAATCCTCCTCTCACACTCCAACAACTCCAACCGAGCCCATGGAGAGCCAAGCACACTGCTCCTCAGATCCACGGGAGCAACCCCTCTGTCCAACTCACATTAAATGACAGTGCTTGGGAAAAGCAAGGAAAAGTGTGTGTGTGTGTGTGTGTGTGTGTGAGAGAGAGTATCCTTAAAAAGATGTATTAGTTTTTATAAAAATACAAGACTCAGAGGAATCACAATCTGTCACAGCAGAGGATGGGGCAGGAAAACGGGCTGAGGTGACCTCAGTGAGCCGTAATATCTCACCCCTCCATCGGGGGGCAGGAGCTCAGGACCTGTCTATGCTAGTAGAAGGAAACACAGGGGTGTTTTCAATTAGTGACAGTCCCTCCAGTAGGAGGCGCTGCCCCACACGCGGGTGGATGGCCCCTCCGTTCGGCACACCCGTGTATGTTTATACAACACTAATTTAGCTTGTGAAAAATTAAGGAAGCACAAAGAGGAATTCTGGAAGTCAGTCTGTATTTTTTAAACCTCGATGGCACGGGGTTGTCTGTTATATTGGCGACCAGGTTGCCCATTACATGAGCGTGAGGGAATTTCCACAATGAGGCTAGACCCTGCTGTCTTCTTGGTGCCCCTCACCTGGCACAGGCTGGGTGACGCACTGAATGTGACGCACTGACTCTCGTGAAAGTACAGAGTGTCATATGAGTGTGTGTGTGTGTGTGTGTGTGAGCTGCTGGTTGCCTTATGTTTATGCTGATGGACACATATTCTGGCAATATAAGGCACAGTGAGAGGTCAGCTGAGGTTATATGTGCTTCATCGTTAACTTTTTACACCGTTGTGCTCAAAACCTCTTTCCATACAGCTCAAGCAGCATTTTACAGTGAAGTTTGTAAGGTGTAATGCAGTGGGTTTGTTTCAGCATGCTTGTGACTGGCATAGTGCTTCAGTGTGTAGTGCTGATGTCTCTCACCTCTAGTCTACGGTTGACTTTGCACTTGCTCCCTTGGTTGTGTGAGTTCTCTATGGGTCCTCCAGTTTCCGGTCCAATCTCAGGACCTGTAGTTAGGCTAACTCAGGGCTTCCCAACCCTGCTCCTAGACATTTGCCATCTTTCAGAGTTTAGGTACAACCCTAATTTAGCACACGTGATATAGATAATCGGGCCCTTTAGTAATATCTCAGCATTAGATCCAGCTATGTTGAAGTTAAGCTGGCACTAATACTGAGATGCTATTGCTCTGCATGTTTGTACCCTGTGATGAACAGGAGTCCTGTCCAGGCTGTACCCCAGCCTTTGTGCCCTGCTCTAGGCTTCCAGCCCTCTGAAGACCTTGATCAAGATCAGCAGCGAGTGGATGGATGGACATAGTTAATATAAAATCTAGCAGTTTTTACGCAGAACGTAGCATCGTACAGGTGTTTTTCTTGAAGGTGCTGCTGTAATGTTTCTGATTGGTTCCTTTATTCTGGCAAATCACATACCCCAAGTCAGGCAGGCCCTCAGTCCAATGGTGTTAGTTTAACTGCCTTTATCTCCATCCATCTTCTTACCCTTTATTCTGTTCAGGGTTGCAGGAGGGCTTGAGGTAGGGGTTCCTGGTGGACCAGATGCCAATTCATCACACACACACACACACACACACACACGTGTATGTTTGTATTCATGTCTTTGTGGGGACCGTCTATTCATTTCTAAAGGAAACTAAATCCCAACAATGACACCCTGACCCTCCCCTTTTGAACTTTTTCATTTTTTTTTCTATTACAGTCACAGATTTTTATAAAATTTCTGTTTCTGCTTGCCCACAAAAAATGGTCCCCACAATATCAGAATAACAAGTTTTTAGGTTTAATGTATACCTGACCCCCACACACTCAACCTCCATGGGCAATTTAGAAACAACTATTTTCTGCATGTTTTTGGGAGCAGACCCTCATGACAGGCACAGAGTCATGGTTAGACTCGAACCCCCAACCCCAGACATATGAGACAACAGTGCCACCCACTGAGACGCCATGTCACCCTCTTGGTGACCCACATTGCTGTAATTAATCGCCCAGGCAACCGTCCAGCTATTGGAAAGACAGGCTTTCCATAAACAAGCAGCAGTGTCCACAACAATAATATTAATGACCATAAAAAGACGCAGGTAAAGATAGTGGCTGAACTGAGTGCGCTGGAGTGCAGAGAGGTGATTTCTGCACGAGGAAACGCCAGTGATCTCTAGTGCTTCTCGCAGCTCATGTATCTTATTACTTAAGCTGGGGCTGTGAATTACCAGTCATGACAGTCACACCTCTGCTCTATAATTTTTAGGAGGCAGAGTGTGGTCGGCTGCGTTCGCTTCCTCGCCGTGGCGGCCGGCTCTGCGGGTGGCGCCTCTTTCACTGCCATCTGACACATTATCCGTTTTATAATTGTCTTTTTAGAGGGGGCTCCCATTGTACAGGAGCCCCCCCAAACACACAATGCTCTCCTGCAGGAAGATCGCAGTACCCTGCTTGCAGACGGCCGCGGCGGTTGCGTAATTAAACTAAATTGCGTCGCCAAAGGCGCCGTTTTGCATTCAGTCCTTCGAAGCGTGGAATTGGGAGCACGTATGTTTTACATTAATGAGGCCGGCGTTGGTGCGGGGGCGGCCCTGGGTAATTGCAGCACTGAACACTGTGGAGCTCTAGTGCAGAAATTGATTTCTCCTGTTGGGATGAGTGTGGGTTTTTTGAAGTGAGCTGCGTCTGTGTTTGCATCTGCTTCCGCGTCTGTGTTAGTGTCTGCATTTGTGTCTGCGTCTGCACCTGTGCCTGCGCCTGTGTCTGCGTCTGTGTCTGCGTAGGTACTCGCTGAGGAGAGCTTCAGCAGGAAAGCCCGATGCACTTACGACGCTGTGTTCTCGAGCTGGGCTCTCCTGCCTTGCCCAGCATCCGCGTTTGTGTGTGCTGATGGATGAGTGTGTCCCTGCATGTGGTTTTTCTCAATCCAGCCACAGGGGCTTCATCCCAGCAAATGGGGCAATTTCCCTTTGGAAACAGTGCCTGCAATTAGAGAGCATTGCCATTTGCTATCAGTCGCCTTCACATTAGTATGCAAAGCTGGCAGTCAGCTAATCTCAGTGAAAACGTTTGTTTTCTTAATTGCCCTCTAAGGACAAAAGTGAGGAGAAGAAAAGAATCGAGCAGAATGTGAACATTTAGAGGGCGGAGCAGAGTCAGGATGAAGTGACGCGGGCCAACGCCACGCACCCTGCTGCGGCTGGAAGCATCGCATGGGCATCCATCCGGTCAGCCTGTGCCTGGATGGGGAACTTTGCAACTGTGCGACAGGCAGTGTAGGGGAGGCACATGAAGTGACAACCCCGCTTGCACTGGAAATTCCAACCTGCTCTTTTTTTGAATATTGTTACTTGGATTGATTTATAGTGCCACTTATGGCCTAGTTGTGCTATATTTCTGCTTAAATCCCAGCAATTTCCCTCTGAATCTATCTATCTATCTATCTATCTATCGATCTATCTATCTATCATCTATCTAGCTATCTGTCTGTCATCTACGCTACATTCTTTTTTTTTCAATTGGAGTGTTTCCCTGGAAACCGTTTGAGAAATTTACCCCAGGCATCAGGAAAATCCTGAACAGTGGACCAGTGGGTGGACCAGCAAGCTGGTGTCCATCTCTCACACATCTCTCTCATATCTCCACCAAGCATTGGGATTGTATCCCCAAAATGAATTGGGATTCTAATTTAAATTATCCTTATTTGTATCCTGCCTTTTCATCATCAAAAGGATCAAGCTTATGTGAGACTTCTTCAGGTGTCACAGCAATGTGGAAACAACAAATACATCAGCAGCTGTATTTGATCAACTTAAGAGCACTGATTGGTCTGATCTGTCCTATTCAGAGCTCTTTATTCATACTTCATTGATTTATAATTTTATTTTTACTGTACTTTATTTAAAAAGATAAAGTATAAATAAAGAGTACTGATTGGTCTGATCTCTCCTGCAAACTATTCAGAGCTCTTTATTCATACTTCATTGATTTATAATTTCATTTTTTAATATACTTCATTTTATAAAAAAATTTAAGTATAAATAAAGAGCACTAATTGGTCTGTAGGACAGCTGTGTCAGGTCAATACTGGAATAAATGTTATTGGATTTAAGCAATTTTTTCCCCCCAAAACATTGACAATGTAGGTTTAGTGGTTATGATAATGTTTCAGTGCTTGCTGGAGCTGGATCGCGACGTGACATTTTCGATATGACACCACTGTTTCTCACAGTTTTGCATATTCTACCAGAGTACTGTGGATATTGCAACAGTTTTTAGTATGAAAGTGCTTGCTATATATTACAGTAGTGTTCAGGGTCTATAAAATCAACATCTGATAGGGATAACAGCAGCTCCTTATAGATAAAATTTGCTGTTTCTGTTTGGTGCATATTACAGTAATGTTTCATAGTTTCACAGCACTGATGAATGAATGTCACAGTAGTGCTTTTAGCAGATGGACACTAAACACATTCTCCTCTGTCTTATCACTGTTCTCATAAGTAGCTGTGTGATCTGCATCCCATCTGTAATGCTGGGCATTGCCTGTGGAGATGTGCATCACCTTGTTGCTTGCCTGGTCATGGCCGATCTCCACCCAGCTCTCCTTTATTCAGCTGCTATTTGTAGACTGAGGTTGCCTCTAAGGGTTGTGCCTGTCCACTCCCCCAGCCCACCACGCCAATCACTGATGTGTGTCTAAAACAAGACATCAAGATTTAATACACATGCAGTTCTCAAGTGACGTAAGTGATCCATTCCACAAACCCACGCAAGTCAAATTTCACCTGAGGCAGATTTACCTTCCCATACCATTACCTTGTACCATACCATACCTTGTAGCAAAAAACACCCAAGCCAAAAATATACTTGTAATAAATGAAATAAATAATAATACATAGAAAGATATATCAAAAAAAAATTTTTGTTTTAAATTTTTGTTAGTGCTTGTGTTAATTGTCTCATACATGCCAGTTTACAACAATAAATCAGGTATCAGGTACCTCTCATGTCACTTTTCTACTTTTCTATAATAATATATACCATGAAACTTAAGCACTGGTTTGTTCCTAGTAGTGTACTTTGACTGATGGGGGGAGGGAGGTAATATTTTAATTCAAAGTATGTCCGGTACAAATAGATCGATACAGATGAAAGTCCTATTTTTCTTCTTTGATGATTGGCTAGTGCTTGTGGTTTACAATGGAAAGTGTTCCATAATGGGTAACCAAGAAAATTATAATTGATTGCGAAGCTAATTTCCTGTAGCACATCAGCTCAGTGCACAGTATGGCAGCCTGACACTCGCAAGGTCGTGTGTTTGATTCCCATCCTGTCCCCCTGTGTGGGGCCGCTGGGGTTTTTGTGCCTCACCTATTGGTAATCATAAGGTTTTCTCACATGGTCCATAAACAGTCAGTTGCCACTTTGGTATCTGTAAACATTCCATAACGTGTGTTTTCTGTAACTGGCTGTCATCCTGCTGGGTGTGTCCCCATGCCTCGTGCCCAGTGCTTCCAGAGACGGGCTGCAGGCTCACGGTGACGCTGCGCAGTGAGCCATGGAAGGTGGCCGTGTATTACACATCTTTTAGTTTCTGAGAAATAAGAAATGAGAATGAACAGAGTTTTGAAGAACTGCTCTCAGTTCAGTCGTGAAAAGTGTCATCTTTTTACACTCACTCAACTTTATTATATAGCGCAATAGTTTAGTAGTCGATGGACTATTTCCCCATTTAAAAGTGATGACTTTCTGAATTTGTTAGAATGTTTTTACGTAATAAATCTGCAAGCATAACTCAGTAAAATAAATTACATGTCTGGTATTGCAGTAAATTTCATCACAGGCATTAAGCTTGCTGACGATGCAAAGGTTTCAGAGCTTCCCACATTTTCCAAAATGCCCGCCTGCTTACGCGCAGCACGGTAATGCCCAAGTAACGTGGGGTTTAATATTGATTGCTTCATAATCTAAAATATTAGAAACGTAATCCAACGAAAGACGTGTGTCCCCCGCACTTCTATCTCATTTAGTACCACAGAGTTGATATGCAAACAAACATGTTATGTATTGTGGGATACTGTTCGTTTGCAAAAACGTGTCTGATGCAGTGACACTCCGGTATACACGCCTGAACAACTGCCTACAAATCGATAAAAGCCCAAGCAAAATAAAGTCGCGATTTTAAATTAGCGTCTACGGGCAGCGGCTCGCAAGATTTTGAATTATTTTCTACAGGGTTACATTCTGTTTCCGAGGTTCAATTAAATTTCAAGTTTTATATTTAATTTATAGTTTTTTTTTCTAAAACGTTTATAAGCCCGTATAAGCATGTCTAGCAAAACTTACTTATACTGCATTTTTTATGACAACAGTAAAACAAAACGTACAATTTCTTTTTCCGGGGTTTTTATTAATTTTTAAATATCAATAGTGCCTGTGGATCGAAGTTATATAGGCCTACCCGAATTCTTGTCGAATGCTATAAATAATAATAAATGTACATTTAAAGCATGTATTTATACTAAAACACGGGCATGCACACAGAACTGTCTACAGCACTTAGTTGTTTCATTGATGTGTATTTCTTGTAACGGAATATTCGAAATCACCGTACAGTACCATTTCTTACGCTTTCTTACAGAAATCTTTCAGATTAAGAATTTATTTATCATCTTTATTTCCTTTTAATGTATAATAAATATGGCGGTAATGTACATTTTTAATGCACAGTGTTTTGCTTCAAAACTAAGTGTTGTTGTATAGTGTAATTGTAATTGATCTGTGTTGACAACATAAAGTATAAATACAATAAAACAAAACATTTTTTGTGTTTGCTGGATCAGGATATTTAACTTTTCTCTTCCTTTGCGTGTGCCTTTCCAACAGGTGAACGAGATGCGTCTATTTTAATGGAAAGTAATGGTCAAGACCGCGTATTAAACCGATAATCGGATCTTTGGTGAACATAATTAAAATGTGCTATTTAATCATTAGAGTCGCAGTCATAATGGCTTATACTGGTGGAATGTCTTAAATGCCGGGGGTCATTTTAATTTCAAATTCAATTTATTGTGATATATACTGAGTACAAGATGCTTATTTGCAAGTCTCTTGCAGACTACCAGTACAGTTTATATAAAGTACCCATATGTAACATCATCAGACACTAATGACAGCCGAAACAGTAATTAACGCAGATCACAAAACAATTACAAATACAAAAAATATTGTATCATAGGTTATTTTATTACAGTGGTTCATTTTAGATTCATAGGAACTAAACACGAGTGATCAAACACTGTTACAAAAAAAGCCAGCGCTTATTTACTAAACTACTCAATACGCCTGATCAATAGTTAGGGAATTTTACTTCTATACCAGTTTCAGAAATCATCAGATTTGCATTTCTAGAAAGACATCTGGCAGACTCAAAATTACGGCTTGCCTATAAGTCATATAGACTAATTAAAGATGTTTAATGTCGCATTTTTATGGAAGACGAACTCAGATAATTTAATGACGTACAGTCGCCTTAAATTTTTAACTGAATAACATTGGCTTCGAATAATATGAATTAAAATTCTCAGTCACTAATGGCAGTACATTCTGCACTGCCCTTGGCCTGTGACGATTATAAAGACATTCGCTGTTGTTTTTCGATTAGTTCCAAAAGTAGCATACATTTCGTTTTCTTTATTATAAAATTAAGTTTATAATCTCATCCAAGTTTCCACTATAGCTTGTGGACTCTGAATCTAATGACAAGCTCCAGATTCATTTCGACCCTGCATTCGATACGCATTTTTGGGGAAAAAACGGATGGATGGATGGATGGATGGATGGTTTTTATTTAGGAAACACCGTGCCCTTTCATCCTACAGCCCAAAGGAGGCAAGTTACTCGCATTTGACTGAGTTTTATGATACTTAAAATAAAACATAAGTCAACACTGATCTCCATTAACTTGTTCCCCGAGAACTTAAATGACAATAAAGTTGGAAAAAGCAATGGATTTGCTCTGACCGCCATCTAACATGTTCTTACACAGGTTTGTAAGAACATTGCTATTTAAAGGTAACGACGTGTACAAAATAGCCATATCTTTATAATGTATGAATCGATTTCATACATATACGATGTACAAAATGTTTTCTGTCAAAATTGACTAAAATCGTCGGCGTCGTAAATAAATCGATTTACTAAGAAGACTTAATGTAAGTCACCATGTAAGGCATCGTGACACGCCTTTTTGTAGGGGATATGTTATAAGGTGATTGCACGGATGCTTTTAATCAAAACGGAGTTAATACAAATGGCAACCAAGTACAGAATCCTTCTACTAAGATACAATACATGCGTATTCAGTTAGAACTTTGCTTTCCCAGAAGTTCTAAACCTTTGCAGCTTTTAAAATAAAATTTTAATTCAATTTAAATTCAACTTTAATCTACTCATTATGATACACTAATTCTCTGCTTTTATTCGCAGTTACTCTAAACATTGGGAGTTATCAAACCGTTATTCGATGGTATACGAATAAAGGGATTGAAAGTCCTGTTATAGCAACTACTAGCAACTATACTAAAGACTATTCTGAGTCATTTTGGTGCTATGTCTGTTGTTCATAACTGGTAATTTAGAAATATTTCACTAATTTAAGCAATGACTCGTTTAACGTTTCTTCATATTAGATTGAATTCAATTGCTTAAAATACAGGAGAGCGTACCGACAAATTATTAACGGATTCTGCATTGATAATATTATTGTGCAATTAGGTAGTTTACAATGTTCGAATAAATTATTGGACTTACATAATAGTCTACTCTGAAACATGATTAATGCACATTCAATTAATTGAATAAAGTATTAATAATACTATAAAATATGGTTTTGAATATACTGAAAATTTTGCGCTCTGGGTATTGTTTACAAATGACTCGAGGATATGCATGAAGAGTTTAGATGCCCTAGATCGACTTGCAAAGAGCGATAAGTAAAAACAACTTGAACTGAATTAATCAGAATATTCTAATATTGCAATAACCAATCGAATAATTCCGTCGGCCTTTATCTATCTATCTATCTATCTATCTATCTATCTATCTATCTATCTATCTATCTATCTATCTATCTGTCTATCTATCTATCATCTATCTATCTATCTATCTATCTATCTTGTCTGTCTGTCTGTCTGTCTTGTCTGTCTCTCTATCTATCTATCTATCTATCTATCTATCTATCTATCTATCTATCTATCTATCTATCTGTCTCTGTCTGTGAGTCCTCTCCTATTTGTGACGGTTCCTCGAAGAATACTATGGTGATTCTTTGTAATATTGACATATTTAACACTTAAACATAGCTCACATATTTATCACCCATATACTATTCGGCAATGCAAGGGCCCAACATGACATATACGGGCCAATATAAAATGCAGGTGATGATCCTTTCACGACTCACAGACACCGCCATCCGTTTCCTTTACCCGTGTGTCCTATATGCAGGACTCTGTAAACCCATCGATTCAAATACGCCGTGTTTAATTTTGAACACTAGGAAACAGTCATCTTAGCTGGTTGCCGTCACATGCTTGTAAGACTAACTGATGGTGACCGTGGCGATTTTATTTTATCCCTGGTTATCTGTCCCGTGCGATATGTCAGCAGCGCTACTGTTTTCAACTGATTTTTTTTTTTTAATCTAAAACCGACCTATGACAGCGTAGTACACTTTTAATTCTGGGCTTATTTCGAACAATGGCTAAAGTTTACTTTTGAATAAACCTGTAAACGATGTTAACTGTAATTAATTGCAGTTAATTAATTGACGTAAAGCGTATTTTGATAATGAATTAAATCACAAATCGGAACGAAAGATCAATAGTAATTAAAAGCTTAATCACCACGCTGTATGTAAAGAATGTTTGACCCCGGCTTTAATGCGCAAACGTGACCTAAATAGGCAACCCGCGTTAATTGTTGGATCACAAAGGTTGTTTAAAACAGCGATTAGGACAGCGAAGAAGTGGAGTGAACTATAGTTTAACGTGTGTCTCATTAATTAAAAAGGAAGGTCTCTGCAGACAATGCAAAACATTCTGTAATCATTTCATTTCAACTCGAAACTTGTGTGGGAAACGAAAAAAATGCTTCCACGCTATATCACTGACATTTAAGGGCAAAGCGATTTCCAAGCGCAGCGAGGCCGATTGCGCGTCTATAGCGGCATGCGATCCAGACACAACAAGGAAGTCATGCGATTGAATAACACAATGCGCAGGCCCGTGTTTACATAATGTAAAGAAAAGCGGTGCTTCCCATCCGCCATAAACAGAGATGCAGGCCAATGCAAACTCATTGTAAAGGGGTGTAGGGAGGACACACCGGGGGCTCGTAATCTCCACGTCACACCTCATCTCACCCAGTCGGCATGTGTTTCAGGCACGTAGCAGATTAAAGTCACAGGTGTATAACGGTTTGAAGGAGGAAAATATCCGACCAGCAAATGACCAATTAGAAACGAGCTGTTCTGGAAATTTTAAATATTTTTTTATTAATTAAAAGCATTGATCTTGAAATCAAATGTTCTGAAGGGACTTTCAGAAACATTCACATATATTAATCTGACTATAGCTTACTTCAAACATTTCATCAAGCAAAAGTAACCATCCGCTTTGAAGGTGCACATCAATACAGTCGAAAAATACTGAGGTCGATTTATTCATTTTTCATTTAATGTATTATATTATAACGTATAATGTATTAGTAGGCCTAGTATCGTCTATGACTATGAGCTGTGTGCTGAATTTGGTTTATCAAGAATAGTACAGTAATTTTATCTTGGTATTAAAAAGGTTTTTATGTCAATATTGATCTTTCCAAGGAGACAGACCATTGGTAGCTACAGTTTTTTTATATCCATGAATACGTGCATACTTCCAAGACCTATAATCTAATCGATTAATTTACGTACAATAAAGAAATGTTTCATGGCTAATGCAAGCGCCACGTAAATTGGTATTGTAGCCCAAATTTTACTGCCAAACAATAAAGACTTGTTAATGGGCTACATAATTTATACATGCGCTGCGCAGAGAAAGTCTAAATGGGCCTATTAATAAATATGGTGAAATTCATAATGACATTATTGAGGACATTTGTTAGATATTTTAAAAATGTTAATATCAAAGGAAGATAAGCGATTTTTGTGAATACAGTTCGACGAGCTTGAAAGACCTGTGTATTTATTACTCAGCATACGCGTCACACAGTATACGCGTCACACAGAGAAAATCTTGTTTTAACAACTAAACATATAATATTACACGTAAAATAAAATTAGTAGTTGTATGCATGCAATTAAATGTGAATTAACATGTCAAACGGCCTTTTAAATGGTATTGCGCTAAGATTTGAGATTCAGTTGAAACTTTCAGTGTACAGTATACGGCAGTTTTGTACCGGAACAGCCGAACATATCAATAATAAAGAATATGTTTCTTATTCACCTTAACAACACAAGCACAGTTAAGCTTAAACTACTTATACTGTTAGTAATCACCAAATGTATAACTAATACAATAGAAGGTTCTCATATGAATTCCAGGTATCACATCAGGTGATTTTTCGGGAGACACGGAGCTGTCCTTGGTACCAAGGACACGCAAGTTCAAAGTTCAACATAAGACGCTTTTCTGAAGTACTCAGTTAAAAAAACGTGTGAAAGGCTATAATGGTGACGTTTAGCAATAAATAATAATTTTCTTATGGCATCAAAAACAGGGCTATGGTTAGGCTAAATGATGGTCTTTCGCGATGTTAAATTTATAAAAAGTATTATTGTCATTATTATTATTATTGTTGTTATTATTATTATTATTGTTGTTGTTGTTGTTGTTGTTAATATGCTGTGAATCTGTGTTTATGTGTGCATTACAGTATATATGCTGCTACCACTCCCGGAAAAATACATGTCATGCAGATTTTGGCTGCTCGTTTCATTTCGTTATTTTCCGAAAACAAAACGTAGGAAACTTCGGTTTTCCCATAATTCACATGGATACCGCTTTCCGCTACCTTTGCCAGGGCACCGCCTTTATGCTCTCTCTGGCAAGATCCCACCATCAAAGCTAACTAACCTGCGTAGGAATGAACAGGAGCAAGACGCGAGATGGCTTTGTGACAAAAGACCATCAAAATGAGGAGGCCGTTATGTCAGTCCCTAGCTAAATGGTGACAACGCAGATGGTGCTGAGCGTTAGCCGATAGCGAAATGAATGTGGCCTTACATACTGTGGGTTACATTGACTACAAACTGGACACGGCTAGAAAATGGTGAAAGCATGCAGAAATGTGTCTAAACTTGTCTCTAATTCAATGTGCAAATGCGACATGGGCTGAGAAGGGAAGAACCGGCTACCTCACATTTAATAGGCTACAACAACTTAGCAAGTCTTTTCGTGTATTCGTTTCGGTAAATATTTTTTTACAGAAATTCCAAACCCTGGTAAAATCAAAGTTGTCGCGTGTTTAATGCATACAAGAGCCAATATCATACCATTTCATGCCTCTTTTCTTTATGTCCGTTGTCCACGTTGATTGCTTAGACTATAATTTAAAGTCGCCCCCCCCCAAAAAAAAAAAACAATTAAAGTATAATGAAGGGTATTAGCGTATAACTAGCATGTTATCTTTTGTATAATAATTTTACTGATTCTAAGAATATTGATATTTTAATATGCTAATGACACAAAACATGCGTGTTTTAAATTGGTGTAGCCTGTAAATGATGGTAAGTAAACATCTATACAAAACGGTTTAATCTAGTCTGCATGTTTGCCAGGCGTGACATATACTATAGTCTATGTCAAACTTGTACCTCGGACTCTTAATGTGAGCCTCCAGTTTAATGTTTTGTTCGTGTAAATTAATGTTAAAAAAGGAAAAATACAGTGGAAATGCGCATTTATATTTCTTCATAATGCAAACGTTCGTTTTGTCGTCGCTCAATTTATTTGCATGTTTTCTTGTTGTGTCTGCAATTATGTGACAGAAAGGAAGCACCGTGCCTGATGTTAACTAGAAAGGCAGGTTCTTAAAAAAGAATTTTATATGGCGCTACGTAGCGTAGATAATGTAGAGGTTTACACTTCTCCAAAGAGTAAATTACACATTGGATGGTCAATACAACTAAGAAAAACGGGTAAAATAGCGCTGAGAGAAATAACAAACGATCGGCAATATTCTCATGATAATGATCAGATGAAAAGAGCGACTATCTCAATGAACTTGTCATTCAGTCTTACAAGGTTCAGTCATATCTGAGGTGTTTTGCATAACTATGCGCTGCACGTTTCTAATCCTCAAAGGGTCGCAGTGGTACTTGGCTTTGCACTGTAGTCATTCAAGGTCGCAACCCCGCAGGAAATGTGCGCTGCCATAGCAACGCAAAAATGGCTTCCAAAGGCTTAGCATAATTCTTCCCTAATAGAAAAATAACAGCGCCAAATCCCGTCCTTAGCGAACTAGCTTACTCCGTGGAGGCAGACTCCCACCTGTGATCCTCAGTCACCAGTAGGCAAAGAACAACGTAAAATAATAAGTATGTTTTAAAAGGGCTTTTGGGGAGGCTTCCAACCAAGCCTAAACGCTCTGTCTTTAGTGGCTGAAAAAACCTCAGTTCGGCCTAGTCCTATGTTAGGCTGTGAGTGATGTATTCACCTTAAGAGGGGCAGGACCGGGGTGGTGGACCTGCAAGGCAAAACAAATATTAAGCAACTTTAAATTTTAAAAGACAATCACATTAAATTGAACCAAATTTATTCACAATCTCTGCTATGACACGCACTGTAATGGTACATCACAGACATATACTAGGGATTAGCTACTGGGGTTATGAAGAATTAAAAGCTCTGGAATCATAGATCAAAAAGCAAATTGTGGATGAAGCTGTTTCATGAGCACTTCCTGTTAAGTTGATAGTGGTCAATGCTATTCTTGGATTTAAAGATTGAAATCTTATATGTGAAACTGTTTGGACAAGGAAGTTAACAGAACAATATGCAACTGAAGTCAAAATTTTTCAGGGTGCAGGGTAAGGATCAGCTCAACACCATAATAAAGGAGCCATTTCAGCAGAAAATCATCAGACAGGGTACTGGGACCAAATTATTGCACAAAAGCAAGAGTGCTAGCATTTAGACTGTAGTCAGTGGTGTTAGCAGTGGAACAAAACAAAAAAAAAAACACAAAGGACAAGTGACAAGCCTCTCAGTGCAGAAAAGTTAAGTTATGAACGTGTGAGATGAAAGCAGACTTTGTTCAGTGACAGCCGTTTTGGCAAATCACTTTCTTATGTGATTCAGCTCATGCAAAACACTTAGCTGCTCTGTGAAGATCCTCTCCTGACTACATATCGTGCATCACAGGGAAACAGACAGCTCCAGAGTACAAGAAACTTCCTCCCATAACTCAGGGAGCGAGCATTTGGTAAACATCGCTCATTTCGCTTATTTGTGATTTGTGAAGATTAAAAAAAAATTAAAAGACAATTGAAAAGAAAACTGTCTGAGCTAGTGGACCCAAACCAATGGTGAACTCGTCGTTTTTGTGGTTTTAAGCAAACAAAGCTGTTCGTTCAGCATGTAGGGCACTGCTGTTTCCTTTGGGAAATGGGGAAACCATAAAAGTAGGAAACACTGCTTTGGGAATAGACCACTACAAAGCAGATAAATAATCCAGGAACACTGAACACCTTTTCACCAGTTGTCAATAGACAGGTCCTTCAGAATATACTGTATTTACATTTCTGAGAATTTACCACTATAACAAAGTTAGGGTTTCTTGGTTGTTTCATTCCAAATCACAGGGAGGTGATGCCTGGTGACATCAAAGCAAAGACAACTGGAAGCTTCACATCTCTGAAACTTACCAATCGAGTTTTCTTAAAGCACTTTCACATGCTATTATGTAACAATTCCATTTTTCTCTTCATACTGAGGAGCTCCATTTGATACAAGTTAAATGGAATCGTATTATTAAGGCATTAATTTAAATAAATCCGGAGTCCCATTTTTAAATGCGAGGATCTTTCTCGATTTCTAGGCTAAGTTGTCAAGCATCCAGTGATCCAAAGCAGTCGGTGTGTTTTTTCACCTCTGCTGGGGACCAATCAGAATGGTGTTCCTTGGCTTTCTTGTCTCGTCATTCATGCTCCATGTTCTGTCACTGCTCCCTGTGTTTGTTTTCTTGCTGAAGATGACAGCGGGATGATGCCATCAGTGGTCGTATGGCTGTCTAACTATTCACCCATGGCACTCCTAGTGATCTCGCTCTTCAATACCCCTGATGTTGTGTTGAAGTCAGGCAGGTTACTTCATGAGAACTTTCTGAAGAATTACAGTGCAGATGAGTAGCTGGGTCTGAGAGATTAATTGGTCTTGCACCACCTATTCCCCCACCTTTGCTGTAGCTTAGAATAATGTTTATATCCGGGGGAGGGGGGGGGTAGCCATTCCTGTAGGGACTCAAACTGAGCTCCATTAGGACACTCTCAGCATGCGGGTCAAGCCTTTGAGAAAGCTGGGCTCAGCCGAGCAACACAAACCCATGGATGAGGATTCGGGGCATTAGCATTCCCAGCGCAATGGGCTGCCCCTTGGGGCACATGGGGGAGGTGTGTGCACCTGATCAGCTGATCTGTGATCACTGTTTCCGTTGGCAGTTGCTAGTGTTTCCGCCCTTTAGCCACAAGCGCTAGTAACAGCGTCGCGATTCAGGCTAAAACATTTAACGTCATCAGCAGCATTTTAGCGGCTCGTGATTCAGACCTGTTAATGCTTTTTTAAGGGCAATAAAGAGGGAATCGCGAATCAGGAGACTTTTACTTGTGTCTTTTACACTCCTGGAAGGAAATGGAGTGTGGCTCGTGCTCAAGAAAGAAGGTGTGAAATTCAGTGGTAAATCAGAGGAAACCAGATCTGGATTCTATTAAATTTCTCCTAATGTGAGTTTTTGTCTGTATACATAGAGAAGGAACAGGGGAGCATGGATCGAGGCCACAGACATGCCACTGAAAGTCAGCATTTGCATATTTACTTTAAGTTTTGTTGACATACAAGGGAGGGTCAGAGGGCATGACCCGCCAGTATCCCAAGAGTGACTGGGGTCAAGGCTCTCACTCAAGGGTCCAGCAATGGTATGAATACCTTGCCAACCATATGATTTGAACACACGGCCCTCCAGATATGAAAACACATCCCTAACGGTCTGAGCTATATGCCACTATTATCCTGCTCCTGATCCACAGAAGGCATCACAGAGTCTCAAGAGTCAAAAATCCAGTTAGAGAGATAGAAAAGACACAGCTAGACCGTCAAAATGGGGCTACAAAGGCCCAGTTAGACAGCTGTGACAGACCTATAGAGATTCAGGAGTCAAAGGCCCAGTTAGACAGCTGTGACAGACCTATAGAGATTCAGGAGTCAAAGGCCCAGTTAGACAGCTGTGACAGA
>JABFEA020000002.1:27005471-27031144 GCA_019775915.2 Cyphomyrus plagiostoma
CCCCCCTTCTTCGCTCTTTCACCCCCCAACCCCCCCCGTGCGTCCCGTTATCTCACCCCCCCCCCCCCCCCCCCCCCCCCAACAGCTGGGACAGCCGCTGCTGCCCTTACTGCATCGTCATGGAGACGGTGCAGCCCAGCACTGCAGGCGAGATGAAGACGCCTGGGCTGGATGTGAATGTTTATTTTCTACCTTAAACGCGCCTGTTCCAACTCCCCCACCTCCACCCCCTTAATGGCACAAATAAACTCTGGACCTGTTAATAAATCAGCTACTCCAACTCCAACATTTCAAATAATAAAAAAGTCATAATTAAACAAAACTGTCCAGAAGAATGTTCGGAAAGCGCAAGTGCACCATAAATGCATACAGCATCAAACCACCTCCTCAAAGAACTTTGGGTTTCTTTTTGGTTTTTTGACAAGACAAAAACACAAAGTCCTGAGGATAAGGAGACATTTAAGCTCCCAGAACCTCTGCGCTTGCTGAGTTTTAGTGTTTTAACCTCAGTGCAGGACATAAATGCATTCCTGGTGTCCCGACATGCCGGCCCATTAGCATGCGTTAATCCCTGCCCAGCTCTGCCTTGCAGAAGTTATTATTTTCCATGATTTGGTTAAAAAAGGGCTTATTCAGTTAATTAGCCTGAGGGCAGCTTCTCTGTGTGACAGTAACACGGCTTTGCCAAGCAGAGGGAAGATGGTGAGGCTGGTCCACACAGATCCCTGCATCTAGGGCTGGGAATCCATCTTGCGTCTTTCTGCCTTTTTTCCCTCCGCAATACTAGTATTGGCAGTAAACTTGACGTTTACATGCGTGTTGCAGCTACCAGCAGTGAAATGCTGCTGCATTTCCTGGGGGCGGGGCCTCGACCAGCTGCACTGAGCAGCTGCTGGTCGCAGTGTGTGAGGAACCAGTGCAGAAATGCAGTGCTATTGGAAGGAGAGTCAGCGGCGAGACCCAGACCTGCAAGAGTGCTTTTGCCACAGTCACCTAAACTGTGACTCCCTTAATGCTGCTTTAGATATTTTCCAGGATACCATTGAACAAGGGGCCCTCCTGACACACCCTGAGTCACTCATAGTTTAGCTGATTTTTTAGCCTACAAGAGGGTCCTTCCTGGATGAACCAAACAAGCAGAGTTGTTGATTGCTGGTGTTGGCTGATTGGTGCAGCTACATTTCACGGAACAAAAGACACTTAAAAGAAACATTATCCCCACTGTAACAGTATATAGATTTGTGGCCCTCTGTTCCTGCCATGTGGCCTCGATGCAATGATCTGGTCCATGATCTGCACAGTCAGCCAATTACAGCAGCCTGGTCTGCGCATACACCCCATCGCAGTGAACTGGTCTGCGCATACACCCCGTCGCAGTGAACTGGTCTGCGCATACACCCCGTCGCAGTGAACTGGTCTGCGCATACACCCCATCGCAGTGAACTGGTCTGCGCATACACCCTGTGACTCAGGCTCCTGGCCGGGGTGTGATTTCCTGTCTGTCTTGCCGTGTTCACACAGCACTTTCCTTGCTTGCAGTGAGTAGCCCCTATGAATTACAAGCTGACAAGTCATCGTGTCTGTTTACAAGCTTCCTCGTTCCCCGCCACCCATGTTCTGCCATGTGTTTCGCATCCAGGGTCGGCCAGGCCTGCACACGCCGCCCAGCGCTGCTACCAGAGTGCGGAAACCATTAAAATATTTTCCCGGCATCATAACTTTTATGGGCGTGATTTGTGTGTATATCTCCCACTGTGCTACCGGCAGCCATGACAGCAGGAGGGGGCCTCGCACCAGGGCCTGTAAGCTATCAGGGAGAGTGGGGAAAGGCGGGGGCATGAAGGCAGCACCCTCCTCTACCATTAACCTCATAATTCCATAACCATAACCAAACAGCAATTGCTTAAGGGAGTTCTAACAGGAATCCAAGAGGAAAAGCAACATGCAGGGGATTAATGTCACATCAGCAATGACAGCCGTATTGAATTAAACCTATAGCACAACGTACTCCCTGGTTTTAGGCTTTAGTTCAGTTTTACTAAGTGTGATGGATCTTCATGTATCTGTATGTGGTCGTGTTCTTGTGTGTCCTTATGTGTCTTTGGGTGTCATTATTATACACATGATTAATAGCAGATAAAAATTGAAATATTCTTGCTTTTAATTCTCATTTTTTAAAGAATGCAATAACCCACAAACTATTAGTTAGGAATTGAAAATAAAATGTGTTGAACTAAGGAATAGTTCAGTCGAGCTGACTAAGTAGAGCTCAACATATCAAGCCTTACAGCAGACAGAGTTCTTGTGCTGATCCAGCTGTACCCCACATGACCTGTGAGCCCCGTGTAGCAGGAAGAACAGGAGCTTCTCACGTTCACTGTGTCCAGATCAACGTCACCTTCAAAGATCCCCATGGCGGAGAGAGGGCAAGTCCTGGCTCAGATTCTCCACAGTCTGACCACCCCCATCAGACCAAACGTTTGGCCCCTGCTGCTAATGACCCACTCTAGGGAGAAAGGCTCACTTCAAACAGGTCTTTGCAGTTGAAGACTCTGTCAACATCCTTCCATCGGGTTCAGAGGTCATCTCGATGAGTGGAGTTAGGGTATCCGACATGTAGGCTCTGTATCCTAACCTCTGACCCCTATGGGGGAACTGGAGCTTTGCAGGTGATGGCATCTGCTGGAGAACATCAAAGAGCTGTGGAAGGAGACAAGATGTGGAGGACAAATCAATTCAAAAATAAATTTTGGTACATTTGCCGCATTTGTGTCTATTGACCGCTTGTGCTTTTGATGACTGTGCATGTATCTGCTATCTGCATACATGACTGCTTATGCATCTGAATACTGCACGTGTTGATATATGTCTTCTGTCTGCATGCATGCCTGCACATGTGTCTGATGACTGCGTATTTGTCTGCTGTCTGCATGCATGATCTGCATATGTGCTAGATGACCTGCATATATGTCTGCTGTCTGAATGTCTCTGTGTGCATGTCTGTGAATGGGTCTGATGACTGCGCATGTGCCTGCTGACTGCGTGCACGTCTGTGTATGTGTCTGCTCTCTGCATGTATGTCCACGTATGTGTTTGATGGCGACTTATGTATTTCCGCATGTGTCTGCCGCCTGTCGTATGGTATTTCAGTATGTTGGGGGACTCAATTGCTGTCTGCGCATGTGTCATTGTAGGCATCTGCGTATAGTCTGCCGTGCGTGTTTCTGCGGTCTGCGATGCTGTGAATGTGTCTGGATGGAGTCTGTTGTCTGCCAGACCTGCCTGGAGGGGGTGGTGGGGGACGGGGATTAGCCAAGTGACCCAAGCCTTTCATCATTCACCCCTGATCCCCTTCCAAATGTCTGAGTGGATCTGACACCTTCTGTGAGGGTGGGGCCACGCCCCCCTCCTGGATGGGATGCTCGCTTTAAGAAAGGGCAGATGGTCCCAAGGAGAAAAAAGCCCTCCATTCCCCTCGTTTTTTATTCTGGATCTTTATGTCCACCATGTTTGTTGCACCAGGCTTAACCAGCCATTGCACAGACTTAACCAGCCAGCTGTGTTTTCAGGACGCATACGGAAGCTCAGGCTACGGATCAGTCCGCCTCAGTCTTGGAGTCCTTTGCTCAGCACTCTTCATTTAATTCACAGGCTCCATGGACATAAAAACCCCTAATTTACTGGCCCTCTTTGGTTCCATATGAAAATCAATCAGCCTAAAGACCCTTCATAATCCTGTCTTTGCCTGGAACAATGGCTGCCTGTGCGCCGCCCTGCTGGACCGAGGGCTCGGATGATGCGGCTGTCTGCTCTGATTCTGCCCCATTCCGGTATCTGCCCCTAAGCTCACTTTGTAGTGCCAAATGCCCAGCGAGGGATGGAGGGAGTGTCACGTACAGTGCTGTTTGCTCCTGTGTGTACGTCTCGCATGTCTGAATGTGCTGCAGGCCTCCGCAGGCATCAGCGTCTCCTGCGTCTCCATGACCAGCCAGCCTGTGAACCCAGAATGCTTTCAATTAGCACAAACTGCACAGATGGGGGCAGTTCAGCAATAACCCCCCCCCCCACCCCCCCAGAACACAGCCCTTTGCGTGGCTCAGTCCTCTTCTGGAAAGTAGAAATCATCTTTCAGCACGTCGGCCACAAGCTGCACATATGCATGCACTTCCTTCGGGTTCTCTGTGGTTCTGGGTTATAAAACAATCACAGAGGAAACGATGCCTTTGAGATCATTCTTTTGTGTTTCTTGAAATGATTAAAAGCCGGCAGTGTTTGTGTTATTTAGCTGCGTTTTCAGCAACTCGTACGATAAGTTTTTAGGTGAACCTTTTCAAAGCATCATTTTTTAGAGGAACAAGTGGAATAACTGAGAATGAGGGTTAAACTGGCTACTTAACCATGTTTTCTTGAAGACATGATCCAGAATCAGAATTTTTGTAGACTGAGGATCAAGTATTTTTATTGGTCATTGTGCAAATGACTAACACAAGTACAATAAAATTTAGTGGCTTATATAAATAATAAATTCATAAATACATATTTACATACATCTAACAATATTGTATAAAATACTTATAAAACTATACATATGACATCTATACAAATACCATGCATATGGTTTTCATAAGTATTCGTCCATGTCGTATTGGAGATTACCCCTCTTTCCCAGACCTGAACAGCTTTCCCATAATCCACTACTCCGCTACTTCCTTTCAAACTGGCCACTGCTTCCCCAATCATTCTTGTTGCATTCAGCCATTGTGACTGTATTTATTAATACAGCAAACATTTGTCCTACCAAGTGGTTCCATTAATTTTCCCCCAGAATTTGGTCTCTCTTAGAAAATGGACAATGTATCTTTTTCAGTAACAGTTGGATGACAAGAATCCCAATTATCAGACTCAGGCCTGCTGTTCAAACACAGGGAATTTGCCTCCGATTGTCAATGATTCTCATACATGCAGTAGATACACACACAGCCATGACTGCCACTGGTCACAGACAGTCCGATTGTTATTTAAAATGCACGTGTGGCTGCTGAATGTACAAAAAGTGCAAGAATCCATGTCAGTGCAAGGAATGCCTGAAAAATTACAGCTGGCACTCGTAAAAACATGCATTTATCGGCGAGTTGCAGTGCCAACCGCGTGGATCGTCACCGCTCCCCGTGCCTGACCGAGAACGCATACGGTCAGGGCGCACAGGGCTCTGGGAGCGGCCTTTCAGGCTGTGTCCGCTCCTCCCCCCTCTGAGGGAACACAGCAACACAGCTGAGAGCAACATCCCAGCCACAATCCCCCTTAATTACAGTCACTGTTATGGCTGCAGGGGGAAAAAACTGACAAGAAGCACAAAGACCTCCTTTGGCAAAAGATTTTTATTGGCTGTTCCTTTCCTTACCTTTTCTGGGTTTGCCAAAGAGCAGGAACAAAGGCAGAATCCCAGTGATTTAAAACTAGCAGAACAGCCGAACAACAGGACACAACGACCCACTGATGCATGACTGGGATTAGAAGAAAAGTAAAAAGCGAGAGAGGAGAAGAAAGACAGGGGGACTGACAAACTTTTTTCTTTCCTTTGAAGTAAAAGGGAAAAACAGGTCAAGTCATATAAAAAATATATAAAGAAAGATTAACAGAGGCAAATCATTTTACCCTTGGTATGCCTCTAGAATTTCTTCATTTATTCAAAGAAAATAAATTATGAGATGCAAACTTCTTTAGTGTCTTATTCAAGATAAATCAGCACTTAAAACAGTAATATATTCATGTTTGAATTGGTGGTTGTAAGTCTACATCTGAATTTGGAAAGGATTTACAGCAGAATAAGAGCAGGTATTGACTCCTGCTGATGGAATTGAAGCATGACATGACATCACTATAACATGTTCTTTAAGGTGGACCACAATGAAATAGCTACAATGTGAGTATTTTTAAGATGAAGCTCTAATCTACATAACCACAATGTTTTACTGACATTTAAGTTGGAGCACTACATTACATCACTACAATGTTTTGCTCATGTTTCAGGTGGACCACTACCTAACATCACTATGATGTATTACTTCTCTTTAAGGCAGATTATCCATCCATCCGTCCATCCATCCATCCATCATCTTCCGCTTATCTGGGGCCAGATCATGGGGGCAGCAATCTAAGCAGGGATGCCCAGACCAAATCCAGCTCCTCTGGGGGAATACCAAATCATTCCCCCAGGCCAGGGGGCTTCCTAGATAGATGCCCAAACCACCTCAACTGATTCCTTTCGATGTCGAAGCTTCTCACCCTATCTCTATGGCAGAGCCCAGACACTCTGCAGAGGAAACTCATTTCTGCATCTTGTATTCATGATCTCATTCTTTACATCACAACCTAAAGCTTGTGACTATAGGTGAGGGTAGGAATGCAGATCGACTGATAAATCCACATTACTGCTGATGCTGCACCAGTCCATCTGTCGAACTCTTGCTCCCTTCTTCCATCACTTGTGAATAAGATCCAGAGATCCTTAAACCCCTACCAGGTCAGGGAAATCCACCCTTTTCTTGTTGAGAAAATTCTGTTCATAAAAGTTATGAACAAAATCGGTGATAAAGAGCAGCCATGGTGGAGTGTAACACCCACTGGGAATGAGTCTGACCGTCTGCTGGCAAATCGAACCAAGGGACCTAATGTCCATTAATAACTAACCCTGTACCCCATATTCCCAAAGCACCCCCACAGGACCCCGTGAGAGTCATATGCATTTTCCAACAAACAGACGTAGACCGGTTGGGCAAACTCCAATGAACTCGCCGGTATCCTTGAGTAGGTGCAGAGCCAGTCCAGTGTTCTGCAACCAAGGTGGAATCTGTATTGTTCCTCCTGAATCCAAACTTCAACCAATGGGTGGACCTTCCTCTCCAGTGCCTCATCACAGACCTTCACAGGGAGGCTGAGGAGGGTGATCCCCCTAATGTTTGGAACACATCCTATGGTCTCTTTTCTTAGAGATTGGGATCACCACCCCAGTCTGCCAACCTCCAAGCAATGCAGAAGAAGTGTGTCAGCCAAGACAGCCCAACACCACCAAGAGCTTTCAAGAACTTAGGGTGAATCTCATCCCCCCTCCCTAGAGTCTTACCTCCAAAGAGTTTTTTCATACTTCAATGACTTCAGCACAAGGGATGGGTAAGTCCTCCTCAGAGCCTTATAACTCAATTTCATCCAAGGAACAGATATCAATGGGGTTCATGAGGTCTTGAAGTGTTCCTTTCATGGCCTCACTATATCCCCATTTGAGGTCAGCTGGGTCCATCCCTGTAAACAGCATGAGTTGAGTCCTGCTTCCCCTTCTGAGTCGCTTGACGGTTTGGCAGAATCTCTTTGAGGCCGACCGAATGTCATTTTCCATGGCCTCACCAAACTCCCACACCTGAGTTTTAGCTAAAGCTGTATTTAATTTGGCCTGCTGGTACTTGTCAGCTGCTTCAAGAGTACCACATGGCATCCAAGCTTGGAAGGCCTCCTGCCTCAGCCTGACAGCTCCTTTTACTGCTGGTGTTCACCACCAGCTTCAGGGTTGCCACCGTGACGGGCACCAACAACCCGTGGCTCTCCTCAGCCACTTCTGCAATGGAGTGCTGGAACATTCTCCATTCAGGCTCAGTGTCCCCAGCATCCTTTAGGATTCAAGAGAAGTTCTGCCTGAGGTATGACTTTAGTGATATATAAAATCAAAACAGAAAATGTATGATGTAGTATTTGTGTGTAGCAGTATGTTTTGTTAAGATTGCCATGTCACAATTATTCAACCCCTATATAATATTGTTGTTTTAAAGCTTTCTGACCGTTTTTATGGCCTAAGGTGGAGCTGAAACATCATTAAGCCTTTGGGAACTCTGTAACGATCCTTCATTTGCTTCAGCTGTGATGCATATACAAACCCTGACCATGAAGGTGTTCAAGGTGAGTTGCAATCATGGGAAAGACAAAGGAGCTTCCACAAAAGCTGAGAGAGGAGATTTTTTAATCATATCTGAAGGGCCTTGGGTATAAGAAGATTTCCAAAGGATTTAACATTCCATGGACCATGGGAACATTATAAGGAAAGTTTAAAACTTATGCAACATCTGCAAACCTGCCTGGCCGTGGAAGAAAGCTCACAATTTCATCAAGGGCCCTTAGCAACTTAGTCAGGACAGCTAAGAAAAACCCCCGAGTGACTGCAAGACAGCTACAGGATGACATGATGAAGGCTGGTACAAGTGCTTCAGTGGAAACTATAAGACGTGCACTGAATAATCAAGGGCTTCATGGTCGGACCCCAAGACGCACACCAAGGAACATCAGGAGTCGACTAGAATATGCCAGGAGGAATTTGGATACAACTACAAAGTTCTGGGAGACAGTTCTATGGACTGATGAAACCAAACTGGAACTTTTTGGACATATGGACCAGCGGTATGTCTGGCGTGCAAAAGGTCAGGCTTATGACCAGAAGAATACCATCCCCATGGTCATGCATGGAGGTGGGTCAATAATGATGTTGGGCTGTTTTTCTGCGGCAGGAACTGGCAATCTTGATCATGTACCTGGCATCATGGATTCCCAGAAATACCAGGACATTTTGAAGAAGAACGTGATGCCTTCTTTTGACAAATTAAACCTTGGTGATCATTGGATCTTCCAGCAAGACAATGATCCCAAGCACACGTCCAAATCAACCAAAGCTTGGTTGGGGAAAAGATGCTGGAGTGTCCTGGAGTGTCCTGGAGTGGTCTTCTCAATCACCAGATTTAAATCCAATTGAAAATCTCTGGTGGGATTTGAAGAAGGCAGTTGCAGCATGGAAGCCATCAATCATCACTGAGTTAGAGGCTTTTTGCACGTGAAGAATGGGCAAAGATTCCAATGGAGAGGTGCAAGAAGCTTGACAGCACTTACCAAAAACGCTTGTTAGAAGTTATAAAAACTAAAGGGGGCTCCACAAGGTACTGAGACTGGGGGTTGAATAATACTGCACATGCTCATGTGTTACAAGACTTACAATTTTCATTTGAACTTCAAAGTTAAGTCAACTTATATGTATCAATAAATATTGTTTGTTATTTCACAAGTTTTTTTTCTCGTTTATTTTCATTATCTTTCATCAACATCACTATATTGTCTATTGAGGTGATGAGGGGGTTGAATATTTCTGATTGCAAGTGTAAATCATTACTGTCACTTTAAAATATTCTCAGTCTTGGTCAGAAGGCCATGTGATGTCACATCTGAGTGTATCTACGTCATTTCGTTTCATCTTCCCATGAGTTCATCAGCCATGCCTCTGTTCTTGGAGCCCCTCCCCCTTGGTTTCTGCCCTCTGGGGAAAACAGCAGGAGGAAATAACTGGCTGTGCTGGGCCGGCTCTCATGAGAGGACACCCAGCCTGTCCCCTTTGTGTCCTGAGCAGAGTGGACCAAAGGGGAGATACATCTCACTGCCAGTGATGGATGGTGGACAAGGAACAGTGGGGGGTTAGGGGGCTCAGCCCAGTCTAATCTTTAATCAAGACCCACAACCAATAGTGCAAAACTGAAGTCGGGGGAAGGAAATTCAAACTGACGCTTCCAAAGCAATTCTCTGAATGACAGAACGGTTGTTGTGTCCAGACAAATATTTCCACATCTTTATGCCTCCCTGTGACAAGACATTAAAATATTAAAGAGCGTTTAGTGTCAGCTTGAAGGTGATTTGTAAACATGGCCAAAGCCTCAGGAACAGAGCAGCTGAAACGGCACTCTGGCCAGATCTGAGGGGTGCAGATGGTCATCGGGGGCAAAGGCACCTGTTTACTGGATGGTGCCAGAGGTGTCTCATCCAGATGCTCCCGCCGGAGACTCCCGCGCAGCATCCCCTGTAACCCTATTCGATTTTCTAAAGAAGCAACTTTGAAACTTATTCACCTTCATTGTGTTTACGCTTGGCTGAGGTACAGCGGCAGTTAAAAGCAGACGTAACTGCCATGTTTAGTCTCCTAATGTGCTCGTCCCCCCTCTTTCACTGAAATGAAAACAAACAGGGGGCAGAGAACGGCACCATAAAGAACTTTCTAGCATATGGGCCACATGTTGCCCTATTGAGAACCCAACCCATCAGTCCCATTCAGCCAATGCGAGAAAACTGACAGGTTGCCCAAATACTTAATATAGGAAAAGAAAGGAGGAAGGAAAAGGGGTGAGTGACAGAGACCAAGTAAATAAGATAAATAGCCCCTTTGACAGATGTGTATGGATGGAGTCAGCTACTTGGTGACAATGTAACGTGAATCTAAACACAAAAGGGGCTCGTCTGAAATGTATGATGCTGCCTGCAGCTCAAATCCTGCTTCTTTAATTGAAGGCGCTTGCTGGGCGCATTTTACGCGCTTTTCTGCTTGTGTTTGAAGACACCCCGTCGACTCTTTGTTCCTCTGCCGAGTCTATGGGAAAAGTCAGCTTTGGACACAGGCAGCAGCAACGGCAGCTGCTGGAAGTGACAGCAGATTTGGTTCCTCACAATGGCGCATTGAGGAGCCGGGCCATCGCACCTTCGACATAAAAACATCACATATTTCAAGGAATCTGTCAAATCCTGGAACGGTTTTGAGTGACTAAACCAAGCTGATGTGGTGCTGGAGATGCAGATCGCCGAGCTGATTGGCTGCAGGCTCCCTGTCAGCGTCATTGGCTGCATTTAATGAAGCTGCAGCATTACAATACAAATAAGAAAGTTAAATTTTCAACCAATGGGTGGACCTTCCTCTCCAGTTTAGAAGATAAACAGAAGATAAATTATCCTTTTCGGCAGAAATAAGATGTTACTCTCATGCACAAACGTCAGACAATGGAAGGAAAAGAGAGATAAATGTTGTCTGGCGCCTGAATTCCAAATTCATGCCATTCCAGATTTCATTTGATCTCTTTTAAAAGGGAAGGATAGACACAAGAAAGCGAAAGCCTGTGATCCCAGCCTAGTGCATCGGCGAAAATGGTCAATTATACCGTAAATGGCAAGAAGGGCCGGGCTGAAACTTTTGAACGGCGAAAGATGATTAGGAAACTGCAAATAAACACATTTGAGCACAATTAGATAGGGCTGTCTGGCTTTAGTGAGCTTGGCCCTACGGAATCTCAGCCGGCTTTATGAGGCACACGGCTTATCAAGAGGACTTGTCAAACTTGCTTTTTGAAATAGAACACAAATAAAATGGGGAATGTTGTCTTATCTTAGTTACACAACTGATTTTTGCCTCAAAACTTGGTGAATTTTTCTTGATCATATAATATCTTAATTAACTGCCTGGTGATGTTTGAAGCCCCCCAGATTGAAGAGGAATGCAACATTGGCTCAAATTCCCTCTGTTATTATATGAGCAGGTCAGATGTCTTGGGTGATACTATCTGTATATTAATGGGTGACACTAATACGAATTTAATCATGAATCGTCCACTCACTGGCGGTACGATGCCTCAGCGGGCACTGCTGGTAACTCACACATTCAGTCTCACCCGCACCTCTACTTTGTGTGTGCATGTTCTCTCCATGCGATGTGGACTTCCCTCCCTTAGTCCAAAGACAGGCATTTAAGCTGACTGGTATCGCTAAATTGTCTAGAGCGTATGACTGAGATATTGCGTCATCCTCGGTTGTCGAAAAGTGGCACTTAGAAACTCAAAAGTGGGTGACTTTCAATCATTCGGGCAAAGGGGGCACTCCCCTCACCCCCCGCCCGTGCCTGACGTGCCCTGTCATGTACTGGCATCTCATTCAGGATGTCCTGCAGCCTTGTGTCCTTCTCAGCTACAGGAATACTACACTCAATCAAGAGCTGCTTTTCTACACGTCTGCAAATAAGCTACTGTAAGAGTAAATAAATAATGCGTTGGCAACGCACCCTGAGTACCTCCCTGCATTCTGCCCTTAGGCCGCCCGCCCCCTCACTGCTTATTGCCACCGCCGTAATTGGATGCGAGCGACACCCTCCTGTCCCAAAACTGACCCACAGCCGAACTCGCACTAGAATGTTATACAAATTACTAACTCCACTCGTCCTAAAAGACACTGGGCATCTTTTAAAACACTTTTAAAACACTTCGACAGGGCGTTCCTGCACACCCCCAAACTACTGACAGGGTCGGCAACTAAATCCAAAATGAATAGTTTCTCGCCGAAGCCAGTCGGTACTATCCGCCTCACTACAATATGTATTTACCTCTGCAAATTATATATTCTGGAAAATAACACAATGATGTGTCACTCACACAAAAACTGCAGTGGATAAACCAAGAGCAATAAAAATATTCCTGTTCGGAGCATGGCACATTACCGGACTGCAGAGTCTGTCGGCAGCAACTTTGATCTCCTGCCTTCGGGAGGAAAAAACACATTTAAAATGTTTTTGAAATGAAAATGAATGTTAATTTTAAATTTTCAGAAACAGGTGACACACGTGAGGAATAGGGGGTACAAAAAGAGGAAGGACACATATAAACTCAGCAGCAGACATGTGTAGTTTGTGTAGGTCAAATCTACCTCCTCTCCTCCTGATGAATGGAAACACAGAGCCAGTCCCAAATCAACTGGCATATATCCCATAATACTAGCATAGGGATGGGCATCGTGAGCAGTATTCCAGAATGTGTCGAAAGAATGCCGCATGGATGGTTAGAGGAAATCCAGAAAATAATATGCTGGTATGTCCCAGAATCAGAAAAACATTATATAACTATTAGCTAAAACAAATTTCAGTCTGAACTTTTTGAATATAGACTATTTTATTAAATGGTGACTTAACAATTCATTCACAGCACATTCATAAACACTAGGCTTTACTAAAGTGATGTGACCTTGTTAAAGATGTATAATTATATTGTGATTAATCCGTTATATTAAATTTTCTTGGGTGATGATTATTCAGCGACGCTCTCTGGGACCCTGCTGACTCTGGACATGCCAGTCACGCACGGTGAGAAAGAGGCGAGCTCCCTATAATTCCTCGCAGAGACCCAGTGCGCCCTCTACTGGTCTCTAAGAATTAAGGCAGGGATAGGATGTTGCTTTTAACGTTCGAAGTACTGTTGCATGTCTTTAAAGGCATGCCACAATACGAGTACTGATTTCAGGTACGTTTTCAGTTATTCAGTGATGGATAAAATGGCGGTTCATACTTCAACATTATGGCCTCCATATAGATAGCTGCTCATTCCCAAAAACTACAGCCGATGATCCCCAAATGGTATGCTATGATGATCGACTGATCACCTCTGTGGTACCTAAGCGATCTTGATATGTACACGGTGAAATGCAGTTTACAGAATGTGCATGAACTGTATTTTTCTGTTTTCAACTATATTTAGATCAACCGCTAATTTACAACTGAGAATTTAGGCCACACTGCAACAGGTGGAAGATCACCAACGTGGAAACACAGACACTTAATAGGATAGACCCTTAGCACCACAAAAGTATGGCCTCAAAAATGACCACGAACCTAAGTAAGCACCTCTGCAGTCCAGTTGCAAATAAACTATATATCATCAGCTGCACAAAGCTATGGCAGGAATGCTCTTCAGAAAGCATTCATATGGCCATAGGTGGCCATAGGTGGAAATTAGCGGGAGAACATTTCAAACTGGATTTAAGGAAGCACTTCTTTACGCAGCGTGTAGTTAGAGTATGGAATAGTCTTCTGGATAACGTAGTGCAAGCTGAATCCTTGGGTTCTTTAAATCAGAGCTAGATAAGATTTTAACAACTCTGAGCTATTATTTAAGGTCTCCCCAAGCGAGCTTGATGGGCCGAATGGCCTCCTCTCGTTTGTATAGTTCTTATGTTCAAGGCCAGTGGACAACAACAGACATGTAGATCCTGGTTTGACCTGCACCCTTGAGCAATGAAAAAAGTAATTTGGACTGATGAGCCATTGTTCCCCCCTTTTTCTCCTGAATTCAGACAGGCTTATTTTAGGAGAAAAGGAATGATACCTTCAACCCACAGCGCCTGTTGTATGGGCAGCCGTCTTGTGGGAGGCATTATGTCTGATGATTGCTTTGCATAGTTGTATAACAGCCATGAATATGAAACAATTTTGCAGGACCTATTGCCCCCTATGGTGTTTACAATGTTCATAATAAAAAAAAGTTTCCTGAATGTCTTCCATGGCCTCCAAAATCATCAGATCATTGAACAGTTACTGGAAGTCCAGCAATGCATAGCAAAGATCGCGACTTTTACTAACAAGTTTAACACCACAATCCAGGGTAGGATGACGTTTGGAGTGACCCTGCTTTTGTGCGTGGAGACAAGCATGATTCAAATTAATTTTACAATCAATTAAATCATTAACAACTCGAGAAAAATAAAAATCTTAATCAATTAAGAGTAGGCTCCGAGGACCGAGTCTGCTAGCCAAAATACAAACATTTATCTGGAAAAAGGCCAATACTTTATGAAAGGGTTCTGTGATGGGAGCTGATTCTTTCTCTGTTTTCGTAAAGTCATACTTGAATTCATGCGAAAATAATATGCCACGAAGAGAAATGAACTAAAACATAGCTGCAGGGTACAGTTTGAAGAGTGATCTTAATTGTCAGTTAAAAATAATTAGTGTCATGCAATAAACCGGGTTAAATTTGCTAAATCTCACTCTAATGGCTGTAATATTTTTACACTATTATGTAAATTATACTACGAACGTACGACATTAACAACAATCGAATATTTAATGGGAATGTATCAGAATGTATTATCGTACATCTGCGCAGATTTGTATGACGTTGTGTGACGCTGCCTGTCTGGAAGTTTGGGTTTTTTATTCAAGCTTCCCCATGGATTCCCGAATTTACTTTAATTCAAAAAGCCAGCGTCACATTAAGGTGAATGATAAATGGTATAAAGTAATGTGACGATGGAATGTTTAATAAATCAGATCCCCAAAACGAGGTTAAAATACCGTGCGCGGACACTGCGAATTATTTCTAAGCATGTTCTAAAGGAGATCATCCCCTTAATGCGTATACTGTATATTCCAGCCGTCCTTGCACCTCTTCCACAGACAGTAGTGCATACTGGCAGGTCCGGACTTACGTAAATCTGGAATTACACCAAAAAATATGACATATTTTATAGAAGCGCTACCGCAAAAAGACATACACATGTAAGTAAATTTAGACTCAATCTTTTCATTTTTTTGATACGTGTTCTTTATTATTAGTATATTTCTGGTTTATGCGTTTTTTTGCTATAAGGCAGAGGTGTCAAACTCTAGTCCTGGAGAGCCGGAGCCCTGTGTACCTTAGTTCTTACCCTGCTCCATCACAAATGATTCAGCTAATGAGCTGTGTGGTAATTAGCACAAGGAGTTGAATCGAATGTGTTAAATGAGGGGAAACCAAAAACTGTGGAGTTGGAGACATGACTGGAGTTTGAGATTCCTGCTATAGGGTGTCTTGAAAGGCAAGTAAAACCGATTTACGTTTGGGAGCGGATTATTTACATAAATCGAGCACTGGCGCTACATGGTTTTTACGCCGGTACTTCAGCCGGGTATCTATGACTGACAACTCACCGAGCACTCAGTCTCTCAACCGTTTCCCTCCTCTGGGGCATAACTATCCCTTTCTGTGGCACACAAGCACTTCTTTCTATTCCCAGGAGATGGCGGCTTTGCACGTTTGAGCCCTCTTTGTCAAACTAGCGAAAACCCCAAGCGTGTGGCAAAAGCCATTGTTATCCGTGTCTGTCTTTCTGATGGACTGCAATCTGTCTTTTTTAAAGCCTCGGATGGGTGACCTTAATGGAAATGCTGCAAGCTGAAACACATTTTCCATTATTTCTCATTGTTTTACAGGATGTTATTTAAGATAGCTTTAGGCTTTAACTTCCAGTCAATAGTGCATATAAATGCACCATTTGACACTTAAAACTATTGGTTGCTGTTGTAAATGTTTAATAATGATCACCAGCTTGAGCCTTTGTTTCACAGTAGCGGATAACTATGGTATCATTGTGTGGGCTTAGCTGTAAACACCATCAGCCATTAGGCCCATACTGGTCACCATCCTGCACACTGACAGCCCCAGAGACAGAAATTTCAGAAGGTGGAAATTTGCACTCAATATGTACAAGCTAGTCTCGACAGATGTAAGAAACCTTTAGCAAGTCAAATTTTACACAAGTCGCTTTTACCTTCCAGTGCCATTCACACACGCCAAGAATAAACTAGGAATACAGACTAAAGATCATATATTAAATAAATAAAAAGATAAAATGTGAATGCTGTAATGATGCGGTGGTCGGTGAGTGGCGAACAGGAAGGGATGTCCAGTCAGGCAGACGGGGAGACGGGATTTATTGCGGACAACACACCAAGACATGGAAACTTCAATGCAGCGTCTGCCGGAACTTACGCAGACTCAGACTTAAAGGCACAAGACAGGTATGCAGCAATGCAAAACAGGTGAGAACAATCGGAGAACACAAGAGGTAATGAGGTGGGCGTGACACACACGAGGATCGGACGGAGCTGGACGTAACAAATGCATTAGTGCTTCCATAAATTCTATGTATCCTGGATATTTTTCGCGTAAGTTTACGGTGTTTACGTGAGGGGAAAGCTGTGGGTTCCTAGGGAGCACTTCAGAACCGCCCATTTGGACAGGGATCAGTGGTGTCGACACGCTGCGGGCTGTCACCTCACTCTTTCTGGCACACCTTTATCCTCTTTCTGCATTCTGCCATGGGCAGTCCCCATGGGTAACCACACTGCACTCCATCCATCCATCCATCCATCCATAGAGACCATCTCAGGAAACACAGGACAGGAAGCAGTGGAACACTGTGGGCGGGATGCCAGTCTATTGCAGGCAAGTTACAAGGAACTGCTTTGATTAGAATTGTTTGGTTGTATAAATGTAGAAAAGTATAATTATCTGCTAGAAATCTAAAATGCTCCTTCTGTTATGCTCACATCAAGCCAAATATCCATCCAGCCACACCCAGTCAGGTCCTCCCCAGCACACCTGCAGCTCATCAACTTGATTAATTGGCATGGGACCTGGTTTTCAATTACCGCCTAGCTGAGGATTGAGTGTCCTGCCATATTGAGCATTTGTTTTATGATCTGGCCTCTGGGTATGACTCCTGTTTACTCTCCAGGATTTCTTGCTCATTGTTTTGTGATTTCGATTCATATATTTGCTTGCCAATTCCCATATTGATTTTGTGAGTTTTTTTTTGTGTTTGGACTATAGACCCAGATCATGGTTTTTATTCATTTGTCTTTGTGCATCTCTACCTTGTTTTTGGTCCTTTCCCCACTGAGGAGAATAACTATAGTCTGTTTTAGCTAATCATTGAGGTGCAGACACACCTGCTGTCCCCTTTTTTCCGACTACGTCATGTGACAGTGGTATCTAATACCCTGCCATAGCAGCAGGTACAATCCAGTATCCTGTAACGACGCATTGTGCAGTAACACCACATGACGTAATAGCTTGACAAAGTGTCAATGAAGACATCCATTTTGGTCGTTTATTACATAATGCACAGTATTACATTTTCACCATTAAAAAAGCGTGACTCGTGCATTTTGTAATAACCACCGAAATATGTAATAAATTTCCCAGCATTTAGTAATAAAATATTACATATTGTGTTCAAGCTGTCTATTACAAAACATGACAGATCATTACAACAGTGGGTGCTATTACATAACGAAGGGAAAATTTGTTACATTTTGTTGAGTTATTACATAATGCAGTATTATTATGTAATGCATTGTTACATACCCCAAGACCCCTTATAAGCACATGTGCCATCTCTCGGCTGTGACACTCATCAGCACTTCGGTGTGAACTATGTGGCCTCCTCTGCAGCCCCCAAAGCCCCCTCCCCTTCCTCCCTCCACCCTCCAGCCATCTAGTTCCACCTGCTGGGGCAGATCCGGTCAAAGTACTCTTGCGCTCTCTCTGTCTTTGTTCGCTTCTCTCAAATAAGAGCTATTTTAGAAATCCTGTAATTGGAGCTGTCTGCTGCGCTATCTGGCCATCACCCATCATGTCTGCATCTTATATGTAGCATTTAGTATATGCTGTTATCCGACAAAATATGCAATTGATAAAACAGGATCAGACAGGGCCCAATGGTGAAATCACTCTGCCAACCACAGGATTTGAACTAATGACTTTCTGGTATAGGTGTGACATTCCTAGCCCCCTGAGTCCCATATTGAAGTGATTGGTCTGTTCATCCATCCATTTGTCATCCAGCTATACAGCGATGGCACTCCACTGCAGAACACACATACAGTACAAACTAGAACAAGAGAAGTAAGAAAAAATTGCTGGTGGCTCTTATATCACCTGAGTAAATCCATGGATGCAGCGTGATCATGTATCTGAGAGCAAAATCATCCCCCTAAATTACTATGAAACTGTGTAATTTACAGGCCTCTTTGCTTTAAGGTTACAGTCCCAGCTGCATGGCTTATGACTCAAACACCATTAAAGAAGTAGACATGCTCGCTCTTTTATGTATTGATTAATCAGGGAAGCTCCAACCAGCATGTTGTCTTCCTCTAAGAATTATTTCATTTTCTTGCCCGTGAGTTTTTGTTGAAGGGAAATGTTGCTTTTCTCTGTGTCGCCTGCACTGCATTCTGGGAGTACTGCAATTGCACTTCTTTTGAAAAGGGTGTGGTAATATATCTACAGCCCTGGGAAAAATTAAGAGACTACTCTGTAATTTTTATTAAATCTGCATTTTTAAATTGAGGTTTAATCCTGGTTCTTCTCACAGAGGCTACACTGCGAGTCAGAGGCTGCTTCCAGGCTCAGTTTGTAAGACAGCAGTACACAAGAACAAAGTGAAGCAGGAGACACTGGGAGTGACCAAAAACCAGCCAGGTAGAGAGCAGAAGCAACTTTGTAATGGCATAGATGACTGTCAACTTATCCAATAGTGCCTCATAAATCAGAGGATGACCTCAAGTGACCTTCAAATAGAATGGGAAACATTAAGTGGTGTGAAGTGCACTGCTAGGGCAGTTCATAACAGGCTCCAAGAAGCAGGACTGAAGACTCTTCAAGCAAGGAAGAAGCCCTTCATGAATGAGAAACGGAGGTACCAGGCTGCAGTTTGCAAGAAAAATGTATATTTTACACAAGCGCAAACCCGTAGATGGAGAGATGAGTAAAACTGAAACATTTGCTGTGGCCTCTTAATTTGCTGTAAAGAATGATGTAGAGTTTGAACAATGGCGCTCTTATATTTACATAGCATTTATTTCGCAGAAGCTATTATCCAAAGTGATGTACGTTTTTGAGAAAGCAGGGATAGCATGGGAGTAAGGGCCTTGCTTAAGGTGAACTCACTCTGCTGACTGTAGGATCTGAACTGGCGTTTTTCTGAACACGGGAACAGCGTCTTAAAGGGCCTGTGTGATTGATTCATGTGTCACATTTTTTCATGCTGAGGACTGTTCAGAAACAATTTACCAAACTTACATCACCAAGTGTGTAGAATATTTTCAATAAAAAGTCTGTGATTAAATCATGTAAAATGAACAAGGTCATTTAATGACGTTGTCCATCGTGCAGTGAAGATAATCTGTTGTTCCTGTTTTAATCCCGCATTTCTGCTTGCATTTGTTCTCACCGCTAATGCGGGGGAATCGATGCAGAGCTGAGGTCGGTCCTGCCAACGCGATCCTCCCTCCGTCTGCCACTTGATCCAGATCCTCCGCCATCCGGCTATAAGCCGTCGCCCGGAAGTGCTACCGGGCCTCCTGCCTCATCCTGAGCTGCCAGGCTTCCCAGGCTGGGTCCACCGTTAGCGCAGATACAGAGCTTTCTGTTTGTCTTGCTGTTAGAGACATGGCTGGAGATTCTCTCCTAGGTCAGCCTGCCTGGGGCTCAGGGGAAAGAACAGCCAAAAAAGAGTCACTGTACATAAAAAATGTGAAGGGCATGACACCGGGGCTGCGTGGGAGTCTCGCGCTCAGCGTTTCTTAGAAAATGCGTCATACAGTGTGTCTTTTAGTGAAACCCATCAGAATATAGACGGATAAGTGATGTATCGTTGGTGGAGTCCTTGAGTGTGATTTAAAAGCATTTCCTGTCACGGCCTCAGTCCGCAGCATCTATACTGTCACCTTGGGGAATAGCAGGCCTGTAGCTGTCAGAGCCGAGCTCGGCAAGCAGGTCGGGAAGTGGCTGTTCTTGAGATGGGAGCCTTAATGAATATCATATACACACATAGAGACTAACGGCAGGCGCACGACGCAGGAGAGGCGGTGCAGTGTGGGGAGAGAATTAGGACCCGTCATGTGCAGGGCCCTCTAGTGGCTGGAATGGTAACCTTCCCTAAGTGCACTATGGGCTCTAAGACTCAGATTATTGATTATCTAGACGCAGAGCGGTGATACGGCGGACAGTAATTCCACAGAATAACAGGATACTTTACCATGCTGTTTATTATGCTGTTTAGGGGCCATGAGCTGCACCTTACCCCATTCTTATAGGCTGCCGTTCACAGCCCAGACCCGATGGCTTTCTGCTGAAATAGCAGCTCTCATTGAGGCATTCCCATGACCGGACTGGAGGAAAGATACAAGAGCAGATAGTGACTTTATTGCATACAAATTTGCCCTGAGTTACTATGTCACAATTGGAACAGCGCTTGAAGTGTGCTGGTAGTCACTGGTATTCAGTACCAGCATCTCTTTGTGTCTCTCTTCAGAGTACTGGCACCTCTCAATATCTGCCGGTACTGAATAATAAGGGGAGTACCGGCATCTGGTGCTGAATATTTAGGGGAGTACCGGCACCAGGTACTGAATATCAAGGGGAGTACCGGCACCAGGTACTGAATATCAAGGGGAGTACCGGCACCAGGTACTGAATATCAAGGGGAGTACCTGCACCAGGTACTGAATATCAAGGGGAGTACCTGCACCAGGTACTGAATATCATGGGGAGTACCGGCACCAGGTACTGAATATCATGGGGAGTACCGGCACCAGGTACTGAATATCAAGGGGAGTACCGGCACCAGGTACTGAATATCAAGGAGAGTATCGACACCTGTTTTTCCCTATTTCAGGCATTGAATTGGAATAATACAAATGATTGAGGAAGGGGTTCGTGTTGCTTTATTTTTGTTAGGGTTTGTTAGATGAGTTGTGTTGGTTGGTTGATGATGTAACAGTGCAGTAATTCCACCTCCATTGACAGCTGTCATGCAAATCATCTTATTGTCCCTCTTTGAAAGGTGACACATTGGGTTGACATGTGGATGATGTGTTGACAGAGATGACATGGCTGTGAGCTGAAGACTGGATCACTGAGGCCATTCACTGGATAAATCTGTTGTGCCCTGAAATAATGATGAAAGGCATTGCGACATTCCAGGTGACAGCGTTGTGTCTGTTTTGAGCTAGTGAGGTCTCAATCTCTGCTTCCTCCAGCTGCTGAGATCTTGCCTACATCACACCTGACAGTGCGACTGACTTTATGAAGAATATGAGTTTCACATAAACTTTAAGTCGATGAATGCCTTTACTGCACTGCGCTAAACTCTGCATTAGCTCATTGTGGCCAGATAATCTCCACTTGGTGGAAACATCCTTCCATTGTATCATACCCATACTGTGCTATGTGCTCTACTGTTCTGCCCCATTAAGAATGATGGAACAAACATTACCTATAAAAGTGTGCATGCGCTTTCTATAATGGAACAGAATGACATTGAGCTTCTGGCCTTTGTCAGTCACACAATGACAAGGTTCACTGATGAAGGGAGCCAACTCAGCAGCTTAGGGTGCTACACCTGTCATCAGAAGGTTGCTGCTTCAAATCCCACACTCGACAGAGTGATTTCACCTTTAGGCCCTTAACTCCCCAGCTACTCGTGAGATTATCTGACCCTGCTTTCTCAAAAATGTCTGTCACTCAATAAATCTGCTCAAAAAATAAAATGCAAATGTAAGCCTTTTCTGGTAACACTGTGGAATATATGATTTATGATTCTGAGATGCATTTTTCCCCTGTTTTGTGTTGTCATGTACTGTTCCATAATGAATGCAGAATGTTGTGTTCTTTGTGAGGTTGCCCGCTTTGTGTAACCTGGGTCACGACGACTAGGCTTCTGCTGGGACTGGAATGCTAACAATAGCATAGCTTATGGGACAGTCACCAGGAGACAAGGCCAAGGTGGCACTAGGGTGGTAAGGAAAAAGGCTGACGTGATGGTGTGAGGCAGTTCAGGAGGCAAAAGGGAGGAGAGATAACACTTAGGAGAGGTCATAGTCTCAGCTGGAGGGATGACGTTTCATCTCATCATCTCCTGGTGAGGGCCTCTGTGGCAGCAAGTCATGCAGGTCACTCCAGACCTCTCCGTCCAAAGCCAAAGCTTCTGGCTCCTTCTGGGGCTTCCTCAGATGTTAAAAAGCCAGTTCAGGGGTATAATTCCTCCTCCATCTTGTCCTGACTCGGGGGTCGCATTCCAGCTGGTGACGTTCCTGAAGGTGGCACCCCAGTGAGATGCCCAAACTGCCGCAGTGGAATCCTCCAAAGAAGCAGCAGTTCTATTTCCAGTTCCCTCCTCATCTCCAGCAACCCTCCAGAGAAACCTCATTTTGGTCAGTTGTGCTAGTGACGTTGTTCCTTCTGTCATCACCCACAGTTCCTGACCATAGATCGGGAGATAAATACATTCCCTTCAGCGACACACACATACCTAACGAACTGATCCACCTGCCGATATCAAGTTCCCTCTTACCATCGCTAATGAACAGGTTCCCAGGGTATCTGAATTTCCTTTGGGCCAAAACCCCCCCTACCCCTCCACAACCACCACCGTCTGAAAGGGGTGATCCACCCTTTTCTGAGAGAGCATCACAGTCTCCAGTTTATTCAATGCTTCACACTCAGCACTGATTCAAGTACATGATAGTGAAGATGAGTTCAAAAGCTCAACATCAAGCCTGATCCACCAGATGTTTCATAAGAAAGAACCTATCCAGCAGGTTCCTGTGCCACTGGAGCATAACTGGAGAAAGGACTCACCTTTCACTGTGTCCGCAGGCTTTCTCCGTTGCTTCAACAAACTCCCATGCATGAGCGACAGGAGGTGTGAGACCACTATGCTACCCATGGAGAAATTCCAGTGGAAAAATGTCATTTCTGAAACCAAACAGAACCTAATGTGCATTTATGTAACGATAACAACATCCACAACTGCCTTAAGTGCTCTTTTGGTGCCTGTTGACAGGCTTCTCCTCTCCTGCACACATCTCTGTAGGTGGCATCTCCTGGCCTTGCCAGTCCTGCCGTGAAGCTCTTAGCTGCTGTTTTTGCGGCTTTGTCTCATGGGCAGTCTGTCCCTCTTACCTCTGCCTCTTACTCCCTCATTGCTGTGCATGTACACTTTTTTCACTCTGGGGAGCCTATGAGCAAAATTTTTCCCATTTTGCCTGTGGTGAAATGAGCCCCCCACCAGCCCCCACCTGCCACACACACACACACAAAAAGTCCCAGCATTTGCATATTCTCTGTGATATATTGAGCTCCCAAAATGCAGCAGTAACACATTAATCACAACAGTCCTCTGGATGACGGCTTAAGTCTTTGTCACAAATTTACAGAAACCTGCTTTCGTCGGGTAGATAAATGTGTGGTGCCAGATTTGTCCCACGCTGCTCGACGACAAGTCTTCCACTTTGACCTAATCTACGCAAAAGGCTGTAACAGAGCGGCGGCTGATGAAATCTCTGCCACGGCAGCCGCGAGCGAATCACCTCCAAGTGACAGCAGCTGACAGCTGGAACACGCAGAAGCTCAGGTGCGGATGGAGGTGCTGGAGGCATCATAGCAATGAAAACCAGTGACCTACAAAATACCAGCAGTTAACAGCTATGCAGCTCTCCGGCACACAGTTGCATTTTGATCGTTACTAAATATGCCCATATATCTGCATACTGTGTAAATAAACTTTTGCATTTGATGCTGTCATATATACTGTCATAAACAACTGTGGGAAAAACTGAGACAACAAAATTTTCACTCATTTCTCAGTTTATGGGTATGAACCCGTGTAAAATGCTTGTTATGAACTGTCCTAGCAGTGCACTTCACACCACTTAATGTTTCCCATTCTATTTGAAGGTCACTTGAGGTCATCCTCTGATTTATGAGGCACTATTGGATAAGTTGACAGTCATCTATGCCATTACAAAGTTGCTTCTGCTCTCTACCTGGCTGGTTTTTGGTCACTCCCAGTGTCTCCTACTTCACTTTGTTCTTGTGTACTGCTGTCTTACAAACTGAGCCTGGAAGCAGCCTCTGCCTCGCAGTGTAGCCTCTGCCAGAAGAACCAGGGTTAAACCAGGGTTTAAAAATACAGATTGCTTTTTAAATATAGTGGTCTCTTAATTTTTTCCAGAGCTGTATGCTGTCAAATAGACCACGAGTAATGAAAAGCAAAATTAACCTGTGTATTTGTGATGTCATTCGTTGTGATCTCGTCTTAACAGTAACGAACTACTTGCATATTAATTGTGCCATAGTATATAAGTCATGGTGTATAAATGACATGAGCGGCAGCCCACATGGTCTGGGGATACGGGGGAAGCTCATAGCTGACAGCAAGGTACTTTTGGAAGGTGAGCATCGACAGAGCTGCCGCACATGATGAGGGAGTGTGAGGAAAGGGGAGGGTCTGAGTCTTTTACAGGAAACCCTTGTCTGTTACCGTGGTAACATGGATACGTGGAGAACGATTGATCGAAATGAGAATGCATCCGTTTAGGTTCACCTGAAAAGCACGGTGGGCAAGGCCAGCCGGTAGTAATGTAGAATATAACATCTAATAAATGGAGAGGGTGCACAAGATACTTGGGGACCCGGTAGAAGATTCATTCATTTGCAAGCACCGCAGTGCTAATTATGGAGGCACTTCTTTACTAGTTACTATAGCAGTAGCACAGCTCTGAGGCAGTTTTACGTGACTCGGATCTGTGTGGGAAAATGACATTATTTCAGCAAATGAGCCCCTGACCTCGCATGACTGCAACAGTGAGGGTTGCATTGCGTGTGACCGTTGACTGTCTGTACACAGAGCCAGAATAAGCCTCTGCAGGGAGCTATTCACCTGCAAGAAGAGAAGCTTCTTCAAGGACAACCTGGGGACTTCTGCTCCATTTATCCTCTCCCCAGGAGATGGGAATGAGGCTCAATCAAGAGCTAAGGAACAAATGAACTATGTGGCATTGGTCACACAACTCAGCCACTGGGTGTGGCCACTTGCATTGCATTCTGGAAAAGCATGGAGGAATTGTGTGGTCACTATGCAGTTTTTCTCGATTGCTAAAACACTTAACCCTATTGTCTGAACCAAATTCTCAGTTGCCTGAACCCACTTATTGAATCAGTCACTCTTTTGGCAAAACCACAAGGTTTTCACCAGTTTAGACACATCTTGTCAACACATTGTCATTGTGATGCACCTGTGTTCCATAATGGTGAGCACAGGTGGCAAAAGTCAAACACAATTAAAGCTCAGGTGTCACCGGTTGAACACAACAACTCAAAATTCATCACACTTGTGGCTAATGATGTGAGGGTACATATAAGCCAGAGCACTGGTTTGTGAGGCACTACAATGGATAGAAA
>JABFEA020000002.1:27032414-27044598 GCA_019775915.2 Cyphomyrus plagiostoma
GAGAGAGAGAGAGAGAGAGAGAGAGAGAGAGAGAGAGAGAGAGAGAGAGAATGTGTAAGGGAGAGTGAGTGAGTGAGAGAGATTGAGAGAGAGTGAGACAGGGAGCAAAAGAGATTTTGAGAGAGAGAGAGAGAGAGGGAAGGCAAGAGAGAGGAAAAGAGAGAAAGAGAAACTCTGGCGACAGAGACATGTCTGTCTGTGTTTGTGCACATCCTGTGGAAACCTTGATGTTATTACATTTACAAATATGGCAGATTCTATAGAAGATTAAGCCACCTAAAATTACACTTTTTTCCATGAAAAGTTGTGACCACAATGAGTTATTAATACCCAAAATATCGGCCTGGGTGGGGATGTCCCCATGTTACCATGGTGAAAAGTCGACCAATAAATTCTCTGGAAAGGGAGCAAACTGAGCTTGACACATACACTGGATTGGGACAGATTAAAAGAAGGTGACAGACAAGGTGACAAGATCAACACATAAGGAGAACATTTAACATAACAGCACATCCACCAGTTTGCCCTCTAATGCTAAACCAGATTTTCTTGCATACTTTATTTTTTATATATATTTTGAAAGTTTCCTTTCCTCTGCATCCTTTGTTTCGGCCACTTTAAGGAAGGATTCTCTGGTTCTGTCCTTGGTGTGCTCTATGCCATTCTCAATCAGATGAGTGTTGCTGTGTCCCTGATGTTACCCTCAATGTCTAAACGTGCCAGGAGTGGCTCTCTGTATTGGCAGTGTTGGGTAAATGTGCTGAATGCTCACTCAGAATGGAGGAGTCAAAGATCAGGCTCCCAAACATCCAGATTAGTGCCACCATGGCAGTTGAGAAAAAGTTAGAAGAGCAGTTAGCCAGAGAGATGGAGAAGCCTTGGAAGGACAGGGAGTTTCTGTTTTACAGGAGCGAGCAACTGGACAAGTCAGCAATTCTTCTTGTGCTTATTTTCCTGCTGTTGCCATTGATTATCTGAGAGACCTGCCACTGGCCATTATCACACGTATCGCCGTTCTGGTCTGCTGTCCTGAACTGGAGAGGGCAGGAGGATCTTCTTGGAAGTAGCAGGAATCCGGAGGTGTCTGCAGGATCCGGCAGAGCCGCGCGTGCCCTACGTGGATTCGGTGTGGCTGGCCGTCTTGCCGCTGAGCACGCCAGACGCGCTGCGGCTCTTGGTGGGCGTGCCGCTGCCGGAGCGGGAGAACTCGGTGAGGTCGTGGAGGGACGGCTCCCTGTACATGGCCACTGTTGGGAAGAGAACCCATCAGACACCAACCGCTTGTACTGTCTCATGAGTGAAGGACTCAACCTGAACATCTTTATCAAGAAACCGGAGTAAGGAAGGGTTAAACACATAGACGTGACAGCCAATAACACAGATTGAGGAACGAAAGCACGTTATCTGGATTATTTGTCTGTAACTATGAGTAACGCCCTCAGCTTTACTCATCAATTAACCAGAGTATAAGATGCTGCATATACACAAAAACAAAACACAAGCACATTATTAGTCTCATTTACAGTTTAGAGTTTCCCCCAAAGCACATCGGTCTTATATACTTCTAAATACATACAAAGGGTTTAGTACGAAACACCATCAGCCATCTGCAGCTGACAGAAGCCAGCTTGTGACGAAGCCGATTGTCACCTTTCAGAGGTTTGGGCAGGAAGTGGGCAGCAGGCTTGTTCTTCTTCACATGGTTACCCTTCATAATCTCGCCCTCCTTGGTCAGCCCCAGATACCAGCCCCGACCGGACTGCTGTTGCCGGTAGATCATGGAGGAGTATGTCACGTAGTAGTTCTCAAAGACAGACTCCTTGAACTTGCACTCGGGGGTGAAGTGTTCCTGGAGGGTAGAGAGTAGGTAAGCTAATATTAGCACAAGCCTATGAAAATAGTCACTGGGACGACGTGAAGGTGATGCTGGGACCGGGAAACACACAGGAGCACATGAGACTGTGACTCTGCCCAGTTCTGAAGCGGCTGCTTGCCTGTGGTGAAGCTTTATTCCAGTTCATAGTGAGGATGGGCAGCACTGCACTTGTGAAGCAATGCTCAGCTCTAACATTATTGGTGTGACCAAACCCTGGCAGTGGCCATGACTTACTGATGGGGCCAGATTCACATTGATCTGGCACTACGGTTATTCATTTCTATAATTTTGACCGAGCTGAGTCATCCGGTGTCTATAAAATCTAATATGAAGGAGATTTTATATTCCTTGCTCTGTGCATATATGTTGGCCTCCTATTGGCCAGTCAGCAGCAGCCAAAGCCCGCCCATCAAGCCCGCCCATCACTGATAGGCTGACGTTATGGCGACATGATGATCACTTAACTGTGTTAAATAACAAATTCTCATTCTTAGTGATTTTATTTCAAGAATTGGACAACATTAATGGGCCCGTCGGCAACTGGCAAAAAGAGTTTGTGTAGTAACATTTCTGTGTTTGTGGAGGGAGACGCGCAGACCAAGGTGGGAAAGGGCTGTAAATGACCCCGGTAGGACACACTTTCCAGGGACCAAAGGGGGTCCCCAAACAGGGGCAGAGGCCTTCTGCCAGTGCCAGATGGAACAAAGGCCTTAGTGGGGAGCAGGCTACATACCATTACACCAGAAGGGGGGGGGTGTCCGGGGCTACACCATGACATTGGACATTTACATATAGTAACAATATATATGCCTGAGATAATACATGCGTCACGATTCATTAATGATGAATTAACATGAGATCAGTATCTAGCTAAGACTTTGTTTACGGTTAATTGAGGCATAAGTGAAGTACAGTGTTACTGAGCTGTCTAGAACCTGCGAGAACCAAGTTCTGGGCTCTGGCTGCCTAAACAAACCCGTTACTCCCCCCACAGGCACCTGTCCCCTTTGCTCACGGCCTTCCATGCAGCTGCACATGCCAGCCACCCATTACTGAAATATTACCACTGAACTGTACTTCAAAGCAGTACATTTACTTACAGTAAACATTATGCAAACGGCGAAGAGTCTTCTAGTCTCCCGTCCAACATTAAGTCCTGCCTATTGATGAGTTTAAATCTAAATTAAAGACTCATCTTTTTCTCTTGCTTTCAACTCAGTTTGAAGGTCTCATGACATTTTTTCAATTTCGCTATTAAGTTACTTTTAATTCATTTTATCACTTATTAAATGATAGTTACCCTCTTCTTTTTAAACATGTTCCATTATTCTATAACATTTATTGTCATTTGTATTCAATTATTTATTTTCTTATTACATGTATGCATGCTTTCATGTTATTTTATTTATATATTTTACTATGTTAGTAATCTTTATTTATATATCTCACTGCGTATGTTGTACTTCTTAATCAATTCTCTCTAGACTGGAAAGCAATTTGGCAACTTCCATTGTTTTTAAACGTGCTACACAAACAAATGATTTATATTGACTTTACTTAATCACTTTGTACATTTTTCACTTCTTTATCACAAATACACACCAGAAAACCTAAGCATTGCAGGACAAAAGGAGAGACAAAACTTGTCATAGTTATCAATTACCAACAGGGCGGCACTGCAATCCTGACACCAGTAAAGAATGGAAATCAGGCTGAAATATACTGATTCCGAGACTTTGTATTCTTGGGACACAGTTAATAGCCAGACCCATAAATAGCTTGCAGTCACACCCATAAATAGTGTGTAGCCACACCCATAATTTCTTTATGACCACAGCCACAAATAGCTCATAGCCACACCCATTATTACCTCATGACAAGAACCACAAATTGCTCATAGTCACACCCATTAATACCTTATGACCACACCCACAAATAGCTCATAGCCACACCCATTAATACCTCATAACCACACCCACAAATAGCTCATAGCCACACCCATTAATACCTCATAACCACACCCACAAATAGCTCATAGTCACACCCATTAATACCTCATGAGCACACCTACAAATAATTCATAGCCAAACCCATTAATACCTCATGACTACACCAACAAACAGCCCATAGCCACACCCATTAATACCTCATGACCCATAAATAGCTCATTGTCACACCCACAAGCATCTCACAGCCCAGCCCATCAGCAGTGCCACATCGATACTGTAATCTCTATACCTTAGTGGTGCAGTTGGCACCCACATACTCCAATTACAAACTCTAACTCAGTCCCCTCCTTTGAAACCATTGAGCCATCTGGCATGTTGGCAAATCTCATTAATGAACTGAGAGGAGTTATTTCTATCAGCAACAAACCAATATGAGTGTTGTGTGCATACCTGTGCTATGAGACACCATGTAAGCACTGCCCACCATAGCACCTCCTTGCATACTATTTAGAGCTAACAATATCACCATGGTAACCTGAGCACCTGCCAGAATGTGAGTCTCCTCCAGATGACTCCAGGTCAGTCCTATTGTGGGGCACTGAAAGCTGGGTGAAAGAAGGAGGCGATGCCCAAATAGCAATAGCAATTCACTGTGTAGCTGCATCACACCCACTGACTGATCATAGCTATACCCTCCGTTAGACAAGTGCCACACTCACTCATAGGCCAGAGCCACACCCACTGATGGACCAGAGCCACACCGACTAACAAGACCAATCAAATTAGATACATTAACATGATCCATTTCACATCTCAGAACTGCATCCAGATGTCAAGAAGACCCCCAGCAAATAAAAACAAAGCCACACCTACTGAAAGTTGAGATCTACACTTACTGATAGACCAGAAACACTACCGCTGAATAAAGCTCAAGGTGATGCCAACAAAATGAGTGCAGATCTGCTCTTATGCCAGCAGACCAAATGCATAAATGGATGAAGATGCATATCTGTGTAAGTGTCATCTGCTAATAGGCCGCAGTTTTCAGTATGACAGGCCATTTTTCCTGCTCTCTTTATGAATTACCCTGAAAGCAGCATGCACATACCAGGACGCCACCCCTTCCCCATCCCACAAGCCGATGAGACTTACCGACGTGTACAGGTAACCTTCACTGTTCATGGCCAGGTACAGCTTGGTCTGCACACCCTGGATGGCCACCACGCGAAGCCCCACAGGGATGAGGTTAAACATGGCTGTGAGAGAGATGGAAGGTCCATTGTCAAGTCCTTGGGGTGGATAACATGACATGGCTGCGTATCACTTATACATGAGTAAATATTTGAATGCATATAGACCCGTAACTTATGCAAGAACTCACGGCCACAACTCATAGGCAGCTCATGGCCGCACCCATAAACAGCTCATAGCCACATTCATCAACAGCTCATGGCCACACCCATAAAATGCTCACAGCCACATTCATAAATAGCTCATAGCCACACCCAACTACAGCTCACAGCCACACCCATAAATAGCTCATAGCCACACCCAACAACAGCTCACAGCCACACCCATAAATAGCTCATAGCCACACCCAACAACAGCTCACAGCCACACCCATAAATAGCTCATAGCCACAAACAACAACAGCTCACAGCCACACCCATAAATAGCTCATAGCCACTCCCAACAACAGCTCACAGCCACACCCATAAATAGCTCATAGCCACACCCAACAACAGCTCACAGCCTCACCCATAAATAGCTCAGAGCAACACCCATCAGTAATTTTTTTACAGCTGGCAATCGGACAGTGTGGTGTCCAATTACGAACCGAACTACATTCACCTAAGAAACTGCAGCCCACTACATGAGATTGAATAGCAAATACGTATTAATATGTAGCATCTGTATGTCTTTATGTATTGTCTAAACGTATCAATAAAGTTAATAAACTTTATATAAAATTCAATAAACTGAATAAGTGTATAAGTTGTACGCTGTTTTATCCTTGCTTAGACTGTTACTCACCTGTATGTGAAGTGTGTTAGCCAGTGAGTATAGAATAATAATGGCAGTAAAAATGAGGTCAACCCTAATCCTTAGACAATGCTGCACCAAGACCATTAAAGCGGACCCACCACAGGACTCTCCCCAGCTCATGTGGGGACTGGGAATCCTTCAGCAGCCCTTGCTGCACTTGCTGTGCACCCACATGTCTTGAAAACCTGCTTCTGCAATCCCCGAGGAGCTGGGAAATGCTGGGAAATCCCTGTGAATACCATGACGAGGGGCATGGATATGAAGAGAAATTCGGGGAGCCCAGCACTTTGTAGGGGCTTCAAAATCAACTTGGCATCATCAACTGGGTGATTGACAGTGCCACCGCAACCAGGGGGTCCAGGTAACGTTTTCTCAGGGGGCCCAGAATGTCTAGCTACTCCCCTGGGTACAAGCAACGTGACCAACAGCATTACTAACATGTTACACAATATAATTTATATTGAATATGAAAGCAGTAAATAGACATATTCAGTCTACTGTCTCCAAACATTGCGCTACCCAGCATGCCTCTGTACATAGTATCACCAAAGAGATGACGGCCCTACTTCCTGTATCACTGCTTATTTATTTATTGCTTTGTTTTTTGAAACAGATATCAGTTTAATTTCCTGCGTTTTTTTTTTTAACCTCAGCACCTTCATGGCACCGTGGTATTCCCCGGCCGTGGTATTCCCTCAATCTATCACTGCTTACAGAAGATCGCGCCACAGTGTGTGTGGGGATGTGGAGACTTTCCATTTCTTATCTCTGGAAGCTGTTTCCCACTTACAGGTGTGTCATTACATTTGAAAAGTCACCACCACAAGTAGGATTTCAAGATTACATCTGTCAGTTCTACCACACACAGATCTGCTGGACAACTGCAAGACGGAAAGAAAAACCCATGATTATTAAGGCCCATAATTGTCTAGCTTATATGCCAAATTCTCTTAAAAATCACAGTTTTGACACTTAGATGGTAGGAATGCTACGAACTTGCTTAAGAAAGTGACATTTAGCCTCTGTTTGTGGAGGATTACTGAGCTAAATTTAATGCTTCACTAGGGTAAGAACTGAGAGAGAAACCCACCCCCTCCACCCAAAAACCAACAGTTAATAAAAAACAGCAAATTCCTTAGCCATGGTCAGCTACAAAGATAGTCTAATACTAATGTAACTCTTCAGCAAGCTGCCAGTTAGCTATTTATTACGTTATTTTGAAAACAAGAGCTCTCCTGCTTTGGGGAAGAATTTTTCCTGCTAAAACTTTGGAGTTATACCCGTAACACCAACCCTAACCCTTAAATTTTTACCCTAACCCTGACTCTTACCCTCAGCCCCAAACGTAACCCTGACTCTTACCCTCAGCCCTCTTACCCTTACCCCTAGTTAAGGTCCAGCACAAGCCAATCTGCACGAACAACATGCAGCCGGAATGTGCTTGTTGGTGCCGCATTCCATCCTCTCCCACCTTTGCAGAACATGAAGAGCTCATATAGGACTTGTCGCTATGGAGACAGCAGCTCCTGCTCCTAACAACCCTATTTTGGTATCAGGGTGAAAATCTTTTTTCTTCATCTTATTTTACAGAAGCTTTTAAATTTCCTCCACAATGTTGTTTTTCTGGAAAAGCCTACTGTTACATAAGGCCCAGTTCCCTGAGGATTCAGTCAGAGACTTATACGCAAGGCAAATAAATCAGACATTATTAACAAAAATTATGGTTATTACAGTCATTGTATTGTCAGATCCTGTTATTTAATGAAGTGGTGACAGTGTATGGTCTACAGATCTAATAGTGTATGGTCTACAGATCCAACCATATATGGTTTACGGATCTAACAGTGTATGGTCTACAGATCCAACCATATATGGTTTACGGATATAACAGTGTATGGTCTACAGATCTAACCGTATATGGCTTACGGTTCTAACAGTGTATGGTCTACAGATCTAATAGTGTACAGTCTACAGATCCAACCGTATATGGTTTACGGATCTAACAGTGTATGGTCTACAAATCTAATAGTGTATGGTCTACAGATCTAACTGTATATGGTTTACAGATCTAACTGTGCATGATCTACGGATCTAACCATATATGGTTTACAGATCTAACAGTGTATGGTCTACAGATCTAATAGTGTATGGTCTACAGATCTAACCCAAAGCCGCTGTGTTGTGTAGGGAGCTAAACCTTGCGGTACCATGCATAGTGTTTCCTGGCTTTCATAGTTGTTATCTATAGGATAAGGACCCCATGAGTAAGAACTCATCAAGCCAGGTAAGTAGTGTCATGTGACCCTGAGTTCAGCAGAAGTTCAGTTAACGATCGGAAAAGCATCCTTGCGGTTTAGGGGATAATTAAATCCTCTGGAGTTCATCCCCTGTTCCCAGAGTGCCTCTTACACTTTCCACTTAGCAAGCCACCACCAAGCATTTTCTGACATTCTGTGCTGTGGATCAGGCCTGCTACCCGCAGAAGTGCCCGATCCATGACAGCAGCATTGTTCCTGCGTCATCTGGGTGGCATCAAGGTGAATTTAGGCAGCCCCACATACAATGCTGAAGTTGTGCAAAGAGTGTCAGGCTCAGAATGTTAACAGGAGAAACCTCCAGATGCCCCATCCCCTCCATGTCACATGGTATAAGCAAAGCCTCTTCCTTTGCCAAGCCTTCTAGACAGATTTTATTCCAGTCTATGGTGTCTAAGTCCCCTGATGCATGCTGTGAAATGGCCTTTAGGTTATGCGTTGTGCACCACTGCTTACCAAGGTTTAGTTTCTGGGGCAACACTCACATAGTCCTCATTATTAATCATTAACCTGTTTTCTTATGTTACAGCAGGAAGAAGTAAGTGATCTTCCCAAAAAATCATAACATTCGATCGCAATCCACAATTTGAATTGTGATCTTTCTTGTGGTAATGTGAAGAGTATCCAGACTCCAACATGCCTAAGGAATTATCTATTAGTGCCATTTAAAAAATAATATTGTATTTAAGACACTTTTTTCAAAATGGTTATTAAGACTTGTGTTAAAATTGATTTTTATTTTGAATATTAAACAAAGTGGTAATAAGCAGTCGATAGATTACAACCATTAAATAACACAGATTTTTCAAATACTCAGGCTGAAGTTGAGCACTTTTTTGGACTACAGTAGCTCCTTGTTCCCCATACCAATAGCTCACACTGACCTGTTTTTCAAACCTTACACATGAAAGAGACCATGTGATAGAGTCATGCGATATAATTTGACATTTAATTTAATCAGCTCATCCATCTAGTAGGATGTTATTCTGTTGATTTATGAACATAGCAGAGATCCACATATTATTAATCTATGTTTTATGTGATGTTTGGAAATATTAGTAGGAGGATATAAAAGGTCACGATTCTCATGACAGTAAACTGTGGACGGCTTCAAGATTAATCACAATATAGAACTTAGATCTCCCAGCCCTAACAAGAGGTATATATAAATCAGCATGACAGTAGACAAGACATACACATAACATCATGTTGCCAGGTTTCATTTCGCTGGATGATCCTCAATTTTGCGTTGAATTATGGGTACAGAAATCCAGCTGCAATTTTTCATGTAGGATTTCATTCAGAGGAGTAAATACAAGCTTTACAATATCAGATGGAATCCTGTCAAATGATAAAAGGACAATTCCTTGACAATGAATATGTGAAAGCTTAAGATCTGAGATATAATCAGGAACTCAGCCTGAGACTGTAGGGCTCAGATTCAGAGTAGAGAGAAGGCAGTGTGGACGGCATCTTACTAGAAAATCAGTCGAAGGTTCTTTTGGTGGATTTGGAGACTGTATCTGATTATTTTTTAGTTTAAGTGTAGGTGGAGCATGTAGCTCAGTGGGTAACACTGCTGTCTCACAGTCACCTGCTGTGGGCGTCCTCTGAACACTGCAACAATCCAAAGACGTGCAATTAAGGTCGAATTTTTTTTCTAAATTCCCTGAAATATGTGATTGTGTGTGTATGGCCTACAATGGGTTAGCATCACATTAAGGGTATTCCCATTAAGATAGGATGCAGCACCCCCATCGTGACACTATACTAGGTAAATGGTTGGAAAATGGATGGATGGATGGATGAATACAGGAGAATATGGGGGGCATAGTGGCACTGGCCCCAGGAGGAAGATGATTGCCCCCCTCCTTGTCACTCACTGATTCAAAACATATCATTGGTCAATGATAAGTTTGGTCCCTCAGTATGATATAAGTATGATATAAGGCCCCTCTACCTTAAAATATCTTGAAATTGCCCCTGGAAGGATAGATGGGAAAGATGGGAAAGGGGTTGCAGTCAGCTTAACCCAATGGTTTGCCACCAGATCTAATGGGGAGATTGTGCTTAGGATTCAGTTTGGGCCCTGGTATCATTCACAGAGCAAGGAGAGGACGAATGTGGCTTAATTCTGTGATGGGATTAGGCCATTACAGAAGGTGAATGGGTTAGTCTGGGACCAAACAATATCATCACAGCATTGTTGGTACTCAAGAAAGGTTAAGACAAAAAAGCCAATATATGGGTGTATATTGTAGAGTAATAGGGTGAATGCATAGATCTGGGAATGTGAAAAGGGAGGCGTGGGAGGTGAGACAGGGCAGCCCTGGGCCTCCCTGAGGGAGAATCAAGCTCCTCAGACTTACTGTAGCCATTGTCCTCTTCCTTTGTCCCATCGATGGTTCCATCTGCTTGGAGCTGCAGGTGGAAACCCTGCCGGCTGTACAACTTCGTCACAATGCCCTTAAGCTGGGGCTCTGTGGAGACAGGAGAAGGCATCGGGGTCAGGAGAGACAAGGGACATCAAAGCAAGGGCAGAGCCAGGAAAAACGCATCTTTCTCCAAATGCCAGCAGGTGACAGCAGCATTCCAAAGCACGCTTCACCTAAACAAAAACATCAAAGACAGATCAGAACTTAAAATGCTGCAAAAATCGACCCGAATCGTAATCTGCCCCTTTAGATGGACCCGCTCTTCTGTTAACACTGAATAATATCTCTTCCAAATGCAGGCACAGAATTTCCCTGAACAAGCTCTAAATTACACTATCCACACTCAAGGTAAATGCCCATGTAGCTAAGAAGACCAGCGGCCTAATTAATAAAAAAGGAAAAAAGCTAAAAGCACAAAAAACGTCCCGACTGTTACCAAGTCATAGTAATGAAGAGCCAGAGTGCTGCGTCCATACACATGTTCCTGGTGCTGAAACTGTGTCCTCCTCCATGCTTTCATCTTCTCTTTCATCTTTCCATTCCCTCAATTCTCTTGCAGCCTCACTTGACCTGTCTAGATAACCTTTTATCTTTTTAGTCTTTTCTATCCCCTAGATTCCGGTTTTAAACCTTTCAAGCTGAGTGGTAGGGGGATCGCTGGTGTTTTGAGGGTTGGATGGAGGCTGACGCCCCTTTCAAATGGCAGCTTTTTATTTCCATCACAATGGTGGAAACAGGGAGTGAATCGCAAGGCAGTGACACACAAACACTCCTACTCCTGAATGCTTCCCATAATCACTCTGAACAAACCACAAGCATTACAGGACCTTTCTATCCCTGTCAGAGTGGCTGAGGAGCACAGAGCGGATATACGTGATTACTAGAAGGCCCCCTGATATCTCCTTCACTCCCTCCCAGCAAAACCTGCCAGCCACAGAACACATCAGCGTTCATTAATCAGCAGTCCATCAGTCTCTTACGAAGAGTCCATCTTCAGTGGGTTAGTGCAATGGAGTAGGAGAGGGTTTATTTTGGTGGAACAAAACATAATCATTTAAATACAAAGGTCTATTTATTGGGAGGGATAAATTAATCCAAAAGAAATATTGGGGGATAGACGTCCCCCTGTGGGTTCATACACCCTTGGGTAAATGGGCTGGGGTGAGTTTGCTGGCAGCGACGAGGTGGCCTCACTTACGAGCCTTGAGGCGAGAGCTGTACCCTCATTCTTTATTTGCCACAGAGTTGCGAATTCCACTGCAGAATGGATTCAGGTCAACAGCCTCCTCCAAGGTTATTCTATTCCAGGGATTTATACCTATAACCATCTACAAAGTAATCCAGCAGTCATGCCATGAAGGCAAAGGCATAAACAACTACAGCTGTCAATCATGGTCATACCATCAACACCCACAAAGGCATAAACAACTACACCTGTCAATCAGGATCATACCATCAACACCCACAAAGGCATAAACAACTACAGCTGTCAATCAGGATCATACCATCAACACCCACAAAGGCATAAACAACTACAGCTGTCAATCATGGTCATACCATCAA
>JABFEA020000002.1:27097399-27111026 GCA_019775915.2 Cyphomyrus plagiostoma
GGAGATGCGGGCATCACACCAAAGGTGTTCCTTAAAAATAGGTTCGACCGGTTACAAAGACACGCGTGCCATTTTCGGACACACACAAACACACACACACACGCACGCACACATACGCATACACACAAACACACACGCACACACATGCACACACACAAACACACATGCACACACACACAAACACGCACACACACACGCATACACACGCACGCACACACACAAACACATGCATACACACACACACCACAGAGAAGTCCCGTTCCAGCAATCTGCATCGTTCATAGTCACCGATGGGAAAATCATCCAATAATCCAGCATATCAATTTCAGCAGTAAAACATTTATTTACTCATATTTTGGTCCAAAACAATGAAGGAAAACCAAACGTTACTGTGATGGACACGCGAGCGAATCAGTACAGTGAGGTTAAACACTGCAGCCGTTACCAGCAGAACGGACAGCAGCTCATCCACGTAGATCCTCTCTGTCTCCACCAGCTCTTTCATCACCTGACTGAGGAGGAAGCGGGACAAAGGCAGAGAGGGGGAGGGATGTCAAGCCTGGCAGGGCCTGGCAAGCACAGCCATATCCGTATGGGAGGCGGGAACAGCGATGCACCGTCTGAGGAGGTCGGATGCGTCCTCTCCCTCCGGACTGCTGCATCCAGAGCTGGGATTCTCCTGGTAGCCATGGATTACCTCTATCTGGGCGGACAGGAGCGATGCAGAATGATGAGCATCACCTGGCAGACTCTATAGTGCTCTTTCTGGAAAGAACATGGCATCCCAGAGTGCCGCAAGCATCTATAACATGCAGCAGACGTGATGGACACTTGTGATTTGGAGTCATATCTGGTCACATATTCAGGATGAGGAGAGCCTTCCCTAGAATGGGCTACTGTAGGTCAAAATTTGTAATTTGTATTTGGTGTGCTAGAGAATAAAGAACAGGGAATTCTGGGAGCTGGGAGGGGCTCTATAAAGAAGCCACATCCCAAATGGCCAGTGCTGGGTCCTACCTTCCTGGAGGTGGGGCTTTTTCTCGTTGTCCGCTTGCCCGGAAGAGGCAGATCGAACGTGAACTTTATGTCGACTCCTAATAGAAACGGAGCCTGGTTATGGGCAGACAACAGGGCTGGGGAGCTGCACAGGCTCTGCAGGGTCAAGGTGAAGCCGACAGGAGACTGACTGCTAATCTACTCAGATTAACGCTTTGAAGGGCCTAAGGCAGGGATGGCCAATCTTATCCACAAAGGGCCGGTGTGTATGCAGGTTTTAGGGACAACCTGTAGGGCAGCTGTTCAAACCCAGCAGTGAGGACTCTTCAGGCAATCAGTCCTATAATTAGGAATATAAATAGGAAGTTGCAGCGAAAACCCGCATACACAGCAGCTCTTTGCAGATATGATTGGCCACCCCTGATCTAAGGACTAGAGGACACATACACCACACACACACACACACATACACACACACATACACACACAAACACACACACATACACACAGAAACACACGCACACACACAGACACACACAGACACACACAAACACACGCGCACACACACACACACACACACACACATTTCTAAGGGGAAGACCCAAGTCCCAATCATGACACAACTCCTACCCAGCCCTAACTTTTAACCATGAGTGACCAACAGACTTTTGACATAATTGGGAACCTGAACAATGGCCCCCCCACGACATCAAAATAACAGGTTTTTATCACATTGTGGCAGACATTTGGTCCCCACAATGTAATATAAACCTAGTCCACACAGACGCACACACACACACACAGAAACACATACCAACAAAAATATATTATTATAGTGTGTTGTTATGTTATTGCTAGTATTATTATTACCATTACTGTCACCATCAAGGCATGCTCCGGTGCGAGGGGGGACTCCCAGCTCTTACCATGCTTTGGAGAGAAAAGAGTGCTTCTGGGCCGGCCCGAGTTTTCAGGCCGAGGTGTCACCAACTGGACGGGCCGTGTCTGCCTGTTGGCCAGCTTCTTCAGGCTGGCCTGTCGGGTCCCAATCAGCCCTTGGATTGATGTCAGCTTCTTGTGGGCCTTCTCAATCTGGCCCTGGAAAAGGCAGTCAGCAGCCCTCAAAGTAAGGTTCAGAGTGGGGTTCCGAGTCGGGTTTAGAGTGGGGTTCCGAGTCGGGTTCAGAGTGGGGTTCCGAGTCGGGTTCAGAGTGGGGTTCCGAGTCGGGTTCAGAGTGGGGCTCAATGTCAAGTTCAGAGTGGGGTTCTGAGTCCGGGTTCAGAGTGGAGTTCCGAGTCGGGTTCAGAGTGGAGTTCCGAGTCGGGTTCAGAGTCAGGTTCAGAGTGGAGCTCAGAGTCGGGTTCAGGGTGGGGTTCTGAGTCGGGTTCAGAGTGGGGCTCAATGTCAAGTTCAGAGTGGGATTCCGAGTCAGGTTCAGAGTGGGGTTCCGAGTCAGGTTCAGAGTGGGGTTCCGAGTCAGGTTCAGAGTGGGGTTCTGAGTCCAGGTTCAGGGTGGGGTTCCGAGTCGGGTTCAGGGTGGGGTTCACAGATACAGATGAACAGATGAACACAGATACACGCACATGCCCCCACACATCAGCGTCTCCTGTAGGTAAGTGAGGACTGTACCTGCAGTGGGGGTGTCAGGAAAGACTGACATTCCGCAGGCAGATCCTGGAGGCTGAGAGGAGCTGGAGCACCTTCCAGAAACTTATCCAGCTGCTTCAGGGCAGCTAGGGCGCTTTCTCTGACCTGGAAGTCCTCTAAAAGCTGACCAGCCAGAAGGTAAGCGCCCTCGTCACACCAATGCAGCACCTGGGGCAGACAGGCAAACGGTCCGGTCACTTAACATTCAGCCAGGTGGACACAATATATCAGGTCATGTGACATTCAACTAGGCAGGCACTAGGTCTGCTCATATGTCATTCAGCCAAGCGCACACACGGTTTGGTCATATGACATTCAGCCAGGGTGGTACACACTCCAGTCACATGACTAAATAAAACTCAATAAGGTAACATGCCGAAGAAACAGTGAACAGTGGATAAATAGCTGTGAATGACAGTGTTGCATACTAAGGTGTGAGGGTTTTCACAGGGTGTGTATGGTGTGGCTGGCACAACCAGCATCCACAGAAAGCCCACTGACATGGACTTTTTAATTTCCTCCAGCCTGCCAGGTGATGTGGCAGCTTTTTACCCTCCTCCAGTCAGCCAGGTGATGTGGCCCCATGAGGCCGGATAGGGCCTTGTGCTGTCACACTGTCACGCACCCTGAGCTCCAGATGTAATCCTTCTAGCACTGACACTGATTTGCATCCAACTCACTCCCATTTGCACTACAACTACATGGAACTGCTGGAAATCTGTCACTCACACTTTTTAAATTTTGTTCACCACTGCTGTTTAGCCACCATCTATTATTATTATTGTTGTTGTTTGTTTGTTTTTGCTGTTTTTTAATTCCATCTGTGATGTCAGTGACATTTTTCAAGCGAAGAATTTCATAGCTTTGCCTGCAGGTATCAGTCAGAACACAATAAAAACCCCTGAACCTTAAGGAATTAAATGAAAATATACACAAAAAACACACATTAGCGTACAGGTACGTAATTAGCATGTGGATTTCATGCCTATTTGTGTGTGACTCCACACCTCTTCCAGCTGCAGCAGTAAGTCCCGGGTGTGGCTGAGATTTGCCCGTTTGGCCAGCAGGGCGGCGCTCAGCCTGTCACAGCGGTGCCGTAACTCTTTGCAGTGCTGGACAATGAGCTCCAGAGCATAGTGATGACTGGCCACCAGCTGGTGCCCATGCAAGATAGTGACCTGGATCCGACTCATCTCCTCCTGGAAGAATGGCTGGGATCAGGCCCACACATTGCCTGAGGCCCTTACGTGATGTATTACAACAATACAGCAGCCAGTTCACCCAGCCAGGCTGGAAACTGACCTGTGCTTGAGACTCCAAAGTGTCCAGGGCTCTGATGAGCTCCTCTGTCTTGGGCAGCGTGTCCGCCGTGCCGGACAGAGCCTGCTCCTGCGCAGACAGCTTGTCCAGGGAATACCTATTCTGCACATAGATCAAACATAAATCTGCGCAGTCAGCAGCAGTGTCCAGGTGGGCAGGGAATCACCTTCAGCTACCGGTGTGAAGTTAGTGAAATCAGGTTTAGTAACTGGATGTGTTCACTAGCAATAAGATTACAAGCAAGCTCTGTGCTAATAATTAGCAAGCTGACGCTAACACTACCCCCCATCCAGAGGTGGAGATTTCAGGTCCAGAGAGCACAAATCCAAACCAAGATTTTGTTTCAACCAATCAGTTGAATACTCTGTGACTCTTTATATTCAATTGGTTGGTTGAAACAAAATCTTGGCCTGGATTTGTGCTCTCTGGACCTGAACTCTACACCTCTGCCCGCATCCTAGCTGCAGACGTAGTCACCGAGGCTCCTCCTACTATGGAGCCAACGCTAAGCGCAGACACACTGCACCTCCTGGAAGCTCTGATCGTATCTCAGCAGCTGCAGGTACTGGTGTAGCTTCAGGTGGTGTTTGTCAAAGAAGCCATCGAACACCATCTCCATGTCACGCAGCTGGGCCAGGAGCCTGGAAACACACACACACACAGTAACAGCAGCAGGAGTTAAAGATGCCCTGCCCATCAAAGAATATGGAATGCCAGAATGTGTGATTACTTCTGTATTTCCCTATATCTGTACCTGCCTGTGTTTCTGTATGTCCATGTATCTGTACCTGCCTGTGTTTCTGTATGTCCATGTGTCTGTACCTGCCTGTGTTCCCGTATGTCCATGTGTCTGTACCTGCCTGTGTTTCCGTATGTCCATGTGTCTGTACCTGCCTGTGTTTCCGTATGTCCATGTGTCTGTACCTGCCTGTGTTCCCGTATGTCCATGTGTCTGTACCTGTCTGTATTTCTGTATGTCCATGTGTCTGTACCTGTCTGTGTTTCCGTATGTCCATGTGTCTGTTCCTGTCTGTGTTTCTGCGAGTGTATATCTTTAATACCTCTGCACAGTGTCCCAGTCCTGGCTCAAGCCCCAACGATTACGAAGATCCTCCTGTAACCCTGAGGCCTCCAGGTTGGACAGCAGATGATGCGCCTCCCTTATCACTGAACGTATCTCACCCTGCAGTCACAGTCAGGAAGGCCTCACAGGCAAACATAATGCTCACCAGTGTGATGGTCCAGGTTCAGTCACATGGGCAGTGATGTCATGTATTAGTATAGCACCAATGATTTAACATTTCCGTTTTGCTTCCTTTAATTTTAAATTACATTCAACTACTGTAATTTTAAGTAATGTTAGTCAGAACTAAAAATTACAATAATGTATTGATATACTACTGATATTTACCTGGCTGGCACTTTGTGTGCAGTTATAGAAAATCGATCAACACCCTGCTGACCAACCAAATTTGAGAATTGAGTAGCGCTTTAGTACAATCATTTATAACAGGAAATTTGTGGGTAGAAGGAGGATGAGGCTACAAGTATTTTCTGACTGTAGTCAGTGCAGATGAACAATGTATATCTTCCATAATCCCACCAAATGTTCACCCTCTCTAACTAACATGGCGACTGTACCTTCAGCTTCCTGTACTTGTCCATGTGGCACATGAGCAGGAGCTCAGTGGACTTCCCCTCATCTGGCAGCTCCGTCTCAGCCAGCTCCGTGCCAAACGCCTGCAGCATCTGAGCGATCTCCTTCACAGTGACCGCAAAATTTTCTATGGCCTGTGGGGGGCAGCCAAGAAAAAGCGGGCAGAAACAGTGTCACCAAGGCGAGAGTGGCGGAAGCTCATCCACAAACCTCAAAAATAGCTTCCATCGTGTTTACCTGAACATTTGCGAAAAGATCTGAAGTGCCTGAACAGTGATTTTATATTGGGTAGCTAAAAAACAGGAATCTAACATGTAGCTCAACTAATAAATATCTGCAAAGCCGGATCTGTAATGGCTGCTTCCAGAGTCACTAGAACTGCAATACTCCCTGTTAGAGTCAGAACTGGGGTTAAAGGTTAACTCGGCTTTAATGGGAACTGTGCTACTGCAGAAGCTGGTATCTGTCGTGTGGAGCTCAGCAGAATGACAAGGTGCTTTCAAACTGGCCTGTAGGGGGCACTCTCCTAAATGGCCAGTCAACTGGCATCCAGGATTAGCACTCCTAGAATACCTTTCGCAAGACGAGCCAGTCCCCGTGGCTATACTCCAGCGAGCCACCAAATTCGTGAGTCAGTTGGGTCTCATCGACGTAATGCAGAAGGTCTGTAACGGAACTCAGCATCACAACCTGAGAGGAGGAGAGCAAAGTTAGGGCTGCCCAAGCCAAACAGCTGACCATGCTTAATCTCAGCTCCTCTCATCCTTTGGGCTTCTTTATGTCCTCTCTCATTCTATGGCCCTTTTGTCTCAATCTATCATATCCAGTACACATTCAAAAGTAATTCTTCAATACAGGAGAACTACATCATCAGTCACACTAACTTTGCCTAACCAACCACCTAATCGTATCACTGTGCAGAAGATATCGCTGAGCTGCTCACATAAATGCCATTCACTTCCATTATATTCCAGAGCAACATAACACTTCTACGGCCGATATCTCCCAGACTTGGCACCTGCCCACAGAACAACCATAATGGACAAATAGTACTAAACATATATTTTTTTCCAGATTAAGACTGTAGCAGCATAGCCAACCACCAGATTAAACAAACTTTCAACAGAAGTCACACTGGTGGCCGGTCATTAATCAGCCTCTTGGTCTGCAGTTTTCCCAGGATTCAGAGTTAATATTGGTGCTAAAATCCTGGCCAAACTAAAGGCCAAATTGGTCAGGACTCCTTTCAAGTTACCGGCATCTTCAACATGAAGTCCTCCTGACTGAAGCGAAATCCAATGTCTGTGACGGTTCGCTGGAAGAAGCTGGTTGGTCGAAGCACCAGAACAAGGTGAAGATTCCCTGGGAAGGAGGCCTGGAGAAGAGCAGAAGATCCTACATTTTCCTCTTTTTTTTTTGCCCAAAGCGACGCATAAGCAAGGCAAAAATCACAACTACGGTATATAGTTGTCAAGGAGCCAATGAAAACAGAGCTTCTAATGAGAGGCAACTAACCTTCAAGAACCTCACAGCTATTCAAAACACCAAGGGAACCTGATTCTTACAAGACAAAGAGCAAAATCAGAGAGCATTCCATGTTACCAAGAGACCTAAGATATAACCAATGAGGGCAGAGCAGGTCAGTGGGCCAGTGAGGTAGTTGAGATGTTCCCGGGATGAATAAGACTTAAAGCATTTGCTGACTGTCGAGAGAAACTCTGATGTGAATGGGTAGCTCTTACACTGTAGGCACACAAGATAAGCTTCAAAATGAAACATTTTAAGGGAAAAGTATGTATTATAAAAATTTCCTATGGTGTTCAGAAGCAATTGAACCTTGGGCATTTACACTAGCAACATCAACAGCAGCTGCAAATGGGTTGCGAGAACTCCCCATTGTTCAAAATCTACATTGCTGTCCTTCCAAACCCAACAGCTTGAGTACATTTCAAATATTGGCATCTCGAAAACAAAGACAGCCAGCGATTGCTGCTCTAACATTTCACCAGCAAAACACTGAAAAGTCCTGCTTCATATTTTCAGTCTTTCCATTATTTATGAAGATACCCGCTAGTTTTCACAGTTTATTTCAGGCAAAAAAAATAAAAGAAAAAATGATTTTGTGGCAAATATGTTGTTTCTCCAATGAATGTTGTCTCCACTGGGTCCCTGAAGGTCTGAAATGCCTTGCATTAGTAATAAAGTTCATGCCTGTCTGAGGACAGATAGACATGTGCAGATTCTTGCCACACATGACACACGGTTCTATATTCGCTGTACCTGGTATATCAGCTCAGGTTACCCCAGTCATAAGCCAGTTTGAAGGGGCTCACCTGAAGCTGAGTGCTACACAGAAGATCATTCCCCTCTAAGGCGTGTATCTGCATCTGTAGCAAGACCACCCACCACCCCCAACAGTGCCATGTCAAGTCCTGTCCTTTCCTGTTCAGGAGGGACAGGGCACAGCCTACTGCACAACATAGATGTCTGCAAACACACACAGCTGCGAATCATCTTAAGTTATCACCGACATCTACTATTAAATATCCGCCCACTGCAATACCATCAGCCAATTCTTAATTCATAAAATAAGAGTATCATAGATCAAGCACACAAACATTCAAATGACTTCATTAGTGCTAATGTTCCAGTTCTATTTCGTCCGTTTATCGCTGTATTTATTATTGTGATATAAAAACAAAAATGCCAGCAAAGTCAGACTCAAAGATTAAATGATAAAAACTATTTATAAGTTTGCAATTTAGATACATTATTATTATTATTATGAACATGGTAAAGCTCTATCAAAAGTATTTGTCCACATATATTCTACCGAGTGAAACAAGCAGCTACTTCTACTTCACCTCTAATTCGCTAATCCGCATCTACAGCCCTATAAATTTTCTCCCATGTTAATGGAAAAGAGCGGAGGGTTGCAGCCGCAAACATCGCACAGCTGTGACATTGAGATCCCGCTGCACCAGCATCGCCCCGGTCCAGCGACTCAATCCCATCACAAACCGAACCGCTTACAACGAACCGAGATGCAATGGCACATTACCGCGGTCCGCCGCCTCCGGCTGCGGGTCTCCGCCATGGCTTCGCTCCCCGCTTTGTGCCCCCACCCGGCTCCGGTTCCGGCGCCGCAGCGCTTATGCGGGTGTAAGCCCCCGGACCGCCGCCCCCCCCCCCGGTCGGCAAAGCTGCGTCATCCAGCGCAGGTGCGGCGTCACCTTTACGGAATGCCCACTGTCACTGCGGATAACAGACCCCCAGCGCCGCCAGAAAGGCAGAACTATAGAGACAGCGCTGTGTGCACAGCGATGCGCTGCCTAAAATGAACAGGGTCCGTAGAAAAAAGGCTTACTAGAAATGCATGACTAAAAAGGATTACTAGAAATGCATGACAATGAAGGAGAGTGAAATTAAACACTCGCGAGTGAAAACCACAACACGAATTAATCGTCAAAACATCAATTAAAACCCCGGATTCATATGATATTGATTCCCTGCAAGAGTTTGCAGAAACAGAAATAATCACATAATCACAGGGAGCGCAGCTTTTCTGGAAACCCCGGGAGAATGAGCCGCATGTTTGTGACAGCAGATTTCTGTCGAGTTGAGCTACTTTGTCGAGATAGGCTACCGTAGTGCTAATCGATAGACTTAACCCTAACTCTTACCCTAATTCAAACCCTAACCCCCCAAGAAACCCCAAAACCCGTATCCTAACCCAAACCCCTAAAACCCAACCCTAACCCCCAAACGGTGGAACTGCACATGCGCAAAAAGGCTCGATAGTGTCTATAGGTAGTTCAACTCTTCAGAACACAGGCCGAGAGAAGCTCACCGCGATCCGTGCCAAGGCCGTTTTAATGGCGCTCCAGGTGTCCAGCCTGCGATCTAGGATGATGATGAACTTCACCCCCGGCTGCCGCCTTCTGCACATGGCCATGAATGATATTACGTTAGTTACATATGATAAGCTGCGCGTTAACAGCAAATCGAAAGACTCCGAGTTACCGAAGGTGTCTAAAAGAAAATTCAAATGACATTAAGTGTGAAGTGTTAACGAATTACGCTACATTATACGTAAACTGCATTGCTGATTCCCGACATAGCTGACAGCATAGGCGTCGTTGAGTCGGACCATTGGGGACTATAGCCTAGATGTATTTTCAGTCTAGCCCAAAGTATTTTACCCTCCCGGTAAACTTCACTTAGCCCCTGATTTTTTTAAGCTAGTAACGTCCCTGACTGATAGTTCATTATTATTGTTGTTGTTGTTGTTGTTATTATTATGTGATCTTATTATTAAGTTAAAAGTGAAGTCGGTTTGCGTGTGTAGCATACAAAATAGAGACGGAGTCAACCGCAATGCAGGGAAAGAGGGGGAGTGCGCGGGGATCATGGGCAAAGACGTGTGCGTGGAGCGAGCATCTCACACACCGAGGGATCAGCGTGAGATAAGTCAGCACTTTAGCCAGAGCCTCTTCGGGAATGTCGCTGAACGCAGAGCATTCTGGGAGGGTGATGATCACGCTGGAGTCTTCCCCACGTCCCCCTAGAAAAAATAACCTATTCAGCCACAATCCTTATGTTCATAACAGAAGAAACTAAGTGAACAGATGTCTGATAGCCTTTTCCACGCCCCCCTCCAAGTCACTCGTTGCGAGAGTATTAAAGGTGCAGCCTAACAAAACGGGGTGCAGATGGCGGGTGTACTCAGTCAGCTTCTCTGCGTGAATGACATCTAAATCTTATGAAATAGTTGCTTTCTAGTCATAGCTCTTTTTTATTCCTTTGAACAGCGTTAATTGATACCCCAATGGAAGAATGGTATTAGTAAAAAATTAAATAATAGAATTTGATTCTTATACCGAATATACAAACTATCAAATTATTTTCACATTCATTTTTCTGAGGCTTTTATTCAGGTCTTATACTAGAGGGTTACAATTTAGGCGTTCTTCCCGGGACCTGAAGCTTTTTTGTTGTACAGCAAGTGCGTGTGTATGTGATCAATCATGATTAACAAAAACGAAAACATTTAAAGGGTCTATTAAAAATCGTTGCTCATTTTGAATTTTTGGTCGTTTGGTTACGTTTTTTTGTTACACTGTGCTAACCTAACCTTGACAACGTACCCCTCCCCCCACATTGCGACACCATAGTGCCCCTGTCCAAGGCAAAGTGAAACTGGCAGGCAAGCTGGCACTCTCTCCATAAGTTGGTGCCTGCCCCACATCCCACAGTTGTTCTGTGCTGCACTGCAGAAGGCATGAGCCAGCCAATTTCACTTTGTCTTGCGCTGTCCCTGTTGTGCACAAGTGAAATCAGATGGCTAAATAGGCGCCTCTCAGAAGTTTCCTGTAAGTGTTTTGTTTTCTCCTCATTTCCTGCTTTCCTTGTTGTGTCCCTGCGAGTGTCGTGTTTCCTTCTTATTTCCACCTTATTTCCCTGTATTCTCCATGTGAATGCTCTGTTCCTTTCTCATTGTTTCCCTGTGTTATTCCTATGTGTCCTCCTCATTTTGTCATTTTTGTTGTTTTTCCCCCCTGTGAATACCCTGTTTTTTCCTAATTTCCTCCTTGTTTCCTTGTGTTCTCCATGTGAGTGCCATTTTTTCCTCCTAATTTCCTCATTGTTTCCCTGTGTTCTTCCTGTGAATACCATGTTTCCTCCTAATTTTCTCCTTGTTTCCATGTGTTCACCCTGTGAGTGCCCTTTTTCCTACTAATTTTCTCCTTGTTTCCCTGTGTTCTCCCTATGAGTGCCCTTTTCCCTCCACATTTTCTTGTTGTTTCCTTGTTTTATTCTTGTGAATACCCTGTTTCTTACTCATTTTCCCCTTGCTTCCCTGTTGTATCCCTATGAGTGCCATGATTTCCTCATTATTTCTCTGTTGTTTCCCCGTGGATGCCCTTTTTTCTCCTCATTTCCTCCTTGTTTCCCTGCTGCCTCCTTGTGGGTGCCGTTTCCTACTAATTTCCTCCATTTTCCCCTGTTGCCTCCTTGTGAATGCATAGTTTCTTCATTTCACTCATTTACTCTCACTGTACCCCTTGCTTCCTCCCCCTTTCACTTCCCCACTCATTTCCCCACCCCTGCTCATTTCTGTCTTCTGCTTCTGTCATTACGGCAGCCTGTGCAACTACAAGGAAGCGAAAGGAAAGCTGAGTGATTAAAATCAAAGTCTTATTTTTAATTATTGTGGGTGATGCCACTCTGGTCCACCCACTTGCACAGAAGGGAGGAGGACCGGTCCCTTTGACTGTGTAAACTAACCCTGTCTCACCTGAAAGGTAAGCCACCTGCTTCTCGATGTATCCACCCACTTCGTTCACACTCATGGGGACAGTCACCTCTGTCAAAATGGAAATGAAGGAAGATTTATCCTTAGTTCAAGCTACAGGAGGTAGCCCTACTTCATGTCCACAGGGTCACCTTGATGTCATTGTAAACAATGATGACCGAGACAGTTTTGGGCTTTGAAGCAACACTGCCACCTAATGTTCATACCACACCAACTCATTAAAAAGCGTCAAGTCTATATTTTTAACTCATTCCAGAAAATGAATCATTCATTTGAAACAGTAGATTGCTACAAAAATGCTTTGGAATTTATGATCAAAGTATGCTGATGATTCAGTTATGTGCCACATACATGCGTTGATTTAAAAAAACATCAGAATATTCATAACATTACACGGCAATTCTGCAGGCATACGCAGGCCTAATTTCACATCATGGCAGGAAGTTGTTTACCACACACAGGAGGACTGGATAATCCGCTATGCTGCCTTTGCCTCCTGTGTGTCATAAACGTTATTTGAAAGTATAGAAAAAAAGCTCTACCAAACAAATATATACTTTTTTGAACTGGTCAAATTTTTGCAGTTAAACGGACTGTCTGTCAGTTAATAGGCATAACTACAGATGCCCATGGTGCAGTAAGGGACAGTTCTGGTACAGTTCACTGTGATGTTATCCTCTCCACATTCCCTCCCTTGCCATCTGCAGAGCGGGACTGCAGAGGGAGTATTAATTACTGCAAGAGCAGAACTCTTCTTCAGCAGGATGGACAGTGAGGATTCCTATTTGGAAGCCTGGATTTTTGCCAGTGAGTGAAACAGAAATGGTGCTGTAGTGTGTATGAGAATTTATTATGGTGTACGGATGACCTCCAGGGGAACAGTGTGCGGATAGCCTCCAGGGGAACAGTGTGCGGATGGCCTCCAGGGGAACAGTGTGCGGATGGTGTCCAGGGGAACAGTATGCGGATTGTCTCCAGGGGAACAATGCGTCAATGACTGCTTGTATTACAGTGTGTGGATGATCTCTAGTATATAGATTAACACAAGTGGGTTCTAGAAGAGCACTGTTCCTTAGGAACTAAAAACATGGCTCACGTGTTGTGAGAGGCATGTGGATCCTGGATCACTCACAGTGAAATATAAAGATGTATAAAGTTACTATAAATGATCACAATAGGTTTCACGTTCTAGCTAAGGAAGCAAACATTTTCCTTGACAAATGCAGGTTTGCCACCTCATACTTCTACTGACCAATGATGACACTGGTTTCCATCGCACTGTCAAGGAAAACACCTGTGTATGTTCTGATATCCTCCGGAGACCCCACCCATTCATTTATGTCCATTGTAGTGGACATTTTGTTTTTGCATATATCCGTGAAATTAAAAATAAAAATAAATTTGAAAAAAAGATGTTTTATTTCCTCCAAAGACATAAAAAATCACAGTTAACCTAAAACTGAAAGACACTTTTCTCCTTGGGTCTCAGGAGGTTAAAGGGCACCAGACTGTACCACAGAGTCAAGGCAGGGTAATGAGTCTGAAGCCAGACCAGTACAGTCAGTCTGGAGCAGTGGATGAAGGAGATGCTATTGGGATGTAATCAGAGTAAAGGCCTTGGGTAATGAGAGGGGTGGCACACATGAGGACTGGACACGCAGGTCATGACAGAACCCCCCCCAAGGCATGCA
>JABFEA020000002.1:27153658-27165241 GCA_019775915.2 Cyphomyrus plagiostoma
TCGGTGCTGGCGGGGTTGTTTGTGCCGGTCGCCGGGGGATGGGGGGCGCCCCCCCCCCCCCCCCCCAGCACAGCAGTCATAGGCACGTGACCGTCATCCGTCGCTGTCACTCATCCTGGGCTACACCTGAAAACAGTAAAAGGCTGGTTGCCAAGGCAACCACACCCACATGACGCTCAAATTTAAAGGCATGCGACCCAGGAACCAGATGGTGCTGAACTGTGGGGACATGTGACATTGGAACGGCTCCTGCGTGACCCTGTAACATTAGCTGACAACGGCAGGCCACATCTGCGAGGCTGTCGGCCGTGATGCCACAGCACGGCTCCCATGACTACACCCCCACACTCACGCCTAGCATGAAGAAACACACGCCACCCCCATAAAAACATCCTGACGTCAGTGGGGCAGGCAGGGGCGGGGCAGGTGGGGCGGGGCAGGTGGGGCCAAGCAGCGTCGCAGCGAAAATGGGAAGAGCTCCCGGCTACAAGCCCGCGGGCTCCGAGACAGAGACAGGAAGAGCAGGAAAAATCAGGAGAGGCGTCGTGGAGGTGAGCCAACATCCTACTGGTGCTACCTGAGGATCATGTTCTGCAAAAGGGGTTTGGGGGCAGAGGGACGTGACTACCTCACACAGACAGTTTTGTTTAGAAGTAAACCATTTCATGGGCAGTTAAATTCCGGAGGGTGGCTGGTCTTGGGGGGCTGAATAGGGCTGCTTCCTCCTCACCTGGACCTGAATTGTGAATACCTGCCTCTCCTCATTCCTTCAGGTGCAGCCAACTGAACGGGACGTAAGCCTCACGACACAACACACGTGCAATCAAAATTCACGTGCATCTATACACACGGAGGAACGCTTGACCCAGCTGCCTGCTGGCAGGGGCATCTGCCTCACTGCCTATCAAAAACTACTCAGGACTGAGCTGGGAGGGTCCACACTGCCCACTGGCCGGGACCGTCACTAATTGTGCTCTTCGGTAGCTCCCATTTGTTCCTGCTGACAAACAGACATTAGGCTTTTACTATCTGCTGCATCTATTAATCCAAAGTGTGTATGTGTGCGCGTATGCGTGAGCTTGGCAGAGTGTGCACTGTAGGGTTTCCTACTCCACTCGCCCGGAACGGAAAACTCACACACACCCTCTTATCAGGCCGAGCAGGAAGGAGCCGCCACAGATATGCGTGACTCTGTGACCCCTAAGCCATCCGCCAGGTTAAAGTGCAAATGCAGGAGATTTCAAAGGTTCACCTTTCCCAAGCTGATGTTATCTATCACGTTGGTGGCTCCTCAGGGAAGCCCCGTATGGTGGCCGTAAGCCCCTCTGAGACAGCACTACTGACTTTCATAGGATGTGATTTCAGCTGGCAAAAATGAAATCTATCTTATTTAGTAACAATATGGTAGAATATCTCTCCTAAAGAACCGCAGTGACCTAAATTAATAGGGACCTGATCCATAGGCGCAGCAGCAAGCTAATGATGTTAATGTGCTAACATGCGTAGGATCATGTAGGATTCCTTGCATCTGCCTCCAATCAGCTCACACACTCTACATAAGCTAATGCCACTAACCAAGGTGGTGGCATGTGGCTCAGCAGGATTGAAAATTGCGTCAGTGATCAGAAGTTTGCTGGTTCAGATCCAAGGGCTGGTAATATGATTTCACTACAGGGCTGTTGCTCCAGGCCCTTAATCCCCAAGTTTTCCAGGGACCAGCTGACGCTGCTTCCTAGAAAAGCATACATCACTTTGGATGAAAGCATATGCTAAATAAATAAGACGTAAACTATATATAATGTAACTAAAGGGATGTTTCAGGCTCTGGAGTTTTTTCCTATTTAAGAAAGGCACCACCCCACCCCTCCCAGAGCATCCCATCTGAATTCCCTGTACCTGAGAAGGAGGAAGGACAGCACACCTCCCCCCCACCCTGTGCAGGTGTGTATGTTTTTGTTGGGGGAGGGATTTGCAGTGTCAGATCCAGGATTGATAATCCCACCCTATACTGCTCCAGAGGCCGGGGGCACCTATCTCAAGGAATCTCCCCCCATCAGGAAGCAGAGTAAAAATAAACATCTCCTTCTTCCATCCATCTTCTGGCCACTTGGAATTGGGATGGGACCTGGCACTTCGGCCAAGAGGGACAGGACACAGGGTGGGGTGGATGCATGGCAGGGGTACATCCCACTTGGGGTGCCAGTCCATCGCAGGGAACTGACAGAGGTATGTGCCAGTTAACCCCAAGGTATGTCTCAGGACTGCGGAGGAAGCCCCAGGGAAAACCCCAGCAAGAAAGTGGAAGTGGGATTTAAGCCCCATTCCTGGAGGTGTCAGGCTACAGTGTTACCCACCGAGAAGCTAAATAGGCTTTATAAAAGCAAAATGCCTTTATTTTTGTATAACAGCCTTTCCAGCATCACTTCTCCAAGGTCTTAACAAGAACAGTAGCTCCAAGTAAGAACAGTCCATACAGGGGGGACAGGGGGTGCTGCATACCCATTATACTTGGAGGTTTCCAGAAAATATTATTTTTCAGGTCAATCTGAGAAGAGAAACAGCAGGAGACAGTCTTAATTTGATCTGATTCGCTGTGTGGACGATGACGATGGCAGGACGATGACATGCCCCCACCCAGATGACCGGTCAAATGGTTCTGTGCCAAGGCCCCTTTGCCCCCCTCTCACACCAGGGTCACACCACAGACTGCCCAGTAATCCTCCCCCTACCCCATCTCCCCGCCTTCTGCCACTGGGCCACACCCCTGTGATGGTCTCAGTTTAATTCGCTGATGCTAATCATCAGTGTGTGGGGCAGCGTGTGGCTCGGTGGGCAGTGTCTGTAATCATGAGGTTGCCAGTTCAAACCCAGCCTCAGCAGGTCTGCAGGTCCTTGAGCAAGGCCCTTAACCCCCAGTGCCTGGGCGCAGCTACAGGTGGCTGCCCTTCGCGGACAACCTACTCCACAAAGAGCAAGTTGAGGGAGCCGTAAAGACAATTTCCCCACAGGGATCAATAAAGAACCTATTATTATTATAATAAAGAGATACCAAATGGACAAAAGTACAAACCTTCTAAAGGCGAATTTGTGTCATTACATTTGTCTTCAAAATGCATACAAACAGGTGTATGTTCACAGATTTACACAGACAGGTGTATGTTGCCAGGTGTATGTTTACAGATGTGCATAGACTGGTATATTCAAACAGGTGCATAATGCCAGGTGTATTTTCATATATGTGTGCAGACAGGTATATAGAGACAGGTGTATATTGTCAATTGTATGTTCACAGATGTATACAGACAGGTGTACAGAGACAAGTGTTATTGCCTGGTGTATGTTTACAGATGTGTACAGACAGGTGTATGCTGACAAGTGTATTGCAACAGGTGTATTGCAACAGGTGTATTTACTGACAGCATTATACAGACATCACCATGTGGATGCACGTTTAAAAGAAATTGAAAATGAATGATATGGAATGGGGAAAGGCAGAGAAAAAGCAAATTACGAATTAAAGGTATCCTTCTGCAAAAGTGCGTAGCATGCAGTACCCAAGCTGTCCACAGATGGCAGTAGCAAATTAGCTCATTTGCTGATTGAGCTTCATGTCTGATGCTGAAGCCAGGCCTGAAAAACCACCAGAAAGGCGGGTATGGAGAAACTGGGAGAGAACAGCTACCAGACTAATGGTCAGTGACACAGCACTCTGCTGTCAGATGAAACAGCACAGAGCTCCTTAAGGAAATGTAGGAACCCTAATACCCTAAGCCTAACCCTAATATCCTAAGCCTAAACCCTGTGTGTTTTTTTCCGATGCATCAGATATTTTTTACATATATTATGGTAGGTATTGATTCAATAAGCAAATTTCTCTGATCTCGAACATTACATTATAACATATACATTTCTTTAAGAATCAAATAAGTGGCAGATTCCAACGTTATGCATATTTATAGCTGAGTAATAAGCAAGTGTGGGATGAGCTTTATGGGTAAAATCATGCATCATTATTCCATTATAAGCCATGTGGAAAATAACTTCACAGTGCAAAAACTCTGCTGAATCAACAAAAATATTTTCATGATCACCGACTAATAGGAAGTGAACTTTGTTCTAACTTCAGTGCCTGATTTCAAAAGCATAATGTGAAATTTTGAAAGTCTCATTTGGGATTTTGATATCAAATGTACATACTTTGGCAACAAATGGCATTTCCTTGTTATCAAATTTCAAACTCTTGATATGTGGTTAAAAAATTATATGAAATGCTGTTATCAAGATAAACATTGTTTTCATTGCAGACAAGTTATAAATAGCCTCACTGTAAGCAATTCTTTTCACATGAACAATTTTCTTTTCTAGTATAACTCCTTTCAATGGGGCCTTTATCTCAAACCAAAGTACAGCGCTCATAGTACATTTAATTTATTTATTAGATGCTTTTATTCAAAGCGACACTTTTTGTGTCTGTCAGCCCCTGGACTAACTGTGGGTTAAGGGCATCGCTCAAGGATCCAATGGGGAAATCACTCTGTCAATCCTGGGATTTGAACCAGCAACCTTCCGATTACAGGCATAGTGTCCCATACCCCAGAAACTGACACCAGACCTGCGTTACTGAATTTCATTACTCTGTAAACCATGCTTGGGGTTTTCTGCACACCCAGGACAGGAATGCGACCTCTCACTTGGTCTGAGTCCTGTTCACATTTACTTTCGGCATAATCCGTGGTGCAGGTGCGGATGTAAGCTGTAATTAGAGAGCGGTGACATGGTATTACCGCTCATGGCAACATCAGACAGGCTCCCCCTACCCACGGCGGCCCCAAGACGAGGTGACGTGCACCTGCATGCGAGCATGCGTGTCTCCGTGCAGCGTGTCTGCCAGGCGTGGCATAGTGTGAGGGTGTGGGGCTCGCCAGGCTGCCGTGTCGGGCATGATCCGACCTGTGGAACGAACCGGAAACGACACAAGGCCAAGGGAGAAGGGGCTGAAAGATGGAATGGGAGTGAGTGCTTGTTTCATTTCATGCCAGGAAGGTAAACAAGACTCATCTGGCCTGTAGCTTAATTATACAAGTGGACTTTAGGAGGTGCCTGAGACTTTGTGAGAACTTCATGTAACTCAGATGAGCATTTAATTAGGTTAATAAGGTAGTTGGCACAGAAAGATACAAAACCCCCAGATACTGAGCCAATACCCTTAGAGGACCCTCGGCTCTACAGTGCCCCCTATAGTCAGACAGTGTCCCTGAATCCACATCCATGGGCAAAGCTGCAATCATGTCAAGCCTTCAAGGTCTCCAGGCCAGTAACTGCTCCACCATCTGACCCACTCAACCAGGATGAAACAACCCACAAAGTAGAACTACCATTTTCTTGCCTTTTTAAAGCAGGAACTCCATCCTGGCACCTGGTCCTTCCACCGATCCTCCTCAGCCATCGTTGGCCTCTCTGCTTCTCCTCCTCAGTCGTCTACCTCCACATAGGTGAGCTTCAGTCATCCAGGGGTTCAGGCAGAAGACCTGAAAATCTGGTTGGCCCTGGGTAGTCAGTCTCACCTGATGCCAGCCTGGGGGGGGGGGGGGGGGGGCCATGGTGGGGGGGGGGGACGGACGGACGGACGTACGGAAACGTTGAGGGGGTTGATCTGCACGCTGGTGCTGCAGTTCATGGGTCCGTCCACCTCGTAGGACGTGATGTAGAGCAGGGGACTCCCAGCCAGCCTATAGGGACACTGGATGTCCACCATGGCCTTGCTGATGGTGCTCGGACCGTTGTTGCGTAGCTGAGGGGAGAGCGGCTAACATTTATACCACCCGATATTTAATTACTCTGTTCATTTATACCACCCGATATTTAATTACTCTGTTCTGTAGCATTACTGGCCGTCATCCCGCTGCATGCTCCCTTGTGCCTTCTGATCCTTTACCAGTCTTCTAATCTGTATCTATGCATAATCTACAGCTCTGGAAGAATTATTAATCTGCATTTTCAGATCCTGGTTTAACCCTGGTTCTGCTGGCGGACGGCTACACTGTGAGCCTGGAAGCGGCCTGCCGCGATATCCCTAAGACGGCAAGAAGGTGACGCGAGATGCACTGGGAACGACCAAAAACCAGCCGGATAGAGCGCAGAAAGACGACTTTATGGCAGAGATGACTGGCAACCTATCCAGCAGTGCCTCATAAATTAGAGGATGACCTCAAGTGACCCTCAGAAAGAATGGGAGACATTAAGTGGTGTGAAGTGAACTGACAGGACAGTTCGTAACAGGCTCCTAGAGGCAGGACTGAAGATCCATAAAGCAAGGAAGAAGCCCTTCATCAATGAGAAGCAGGGAAGACCAGGCGAGAGTTTACAAAGAAATGCATGTTTTACAGAGACATACTTACATAAGCTGAGAAACAAAGAAAAAATTAAACTAACTAAAAATGTTGCTGTGGTAGCTGCGTATCTATCTACGTATATCTATACCTATACCCATGTATGCACCCAAACTCAGCCTTCTAACCGTAGTGTGAGACTCAAAGCGACTCTATGGGCTCGGGCTGCGGAGGTTCCTTGGCACTAAGCTGACTGGAGGAACTGGAGCCGACCTCATAGATGTGCTGGACCAAGGGCCCGATGTCGTCCTCCACTACTGGGCTGGCTTTGGGCTGCCAGTTGGCGATGGGGAGGAAGACTTGGTCTGGGGCAGAAACACTGGAAGAGAGAGAGAGAGAGAGAACTGGGTGTGGTGTCAAATCTGCTGGGGGGGGGAAGTCATTACAGCCAGCGCTGGTACAGCAGGAGTGAAATGTCTGGCACCTACCCCCGGATCTCCATTTTGGCCAAAACTGCAAGTTTTGTGACGCTGGACACTAAATTGCTTGTGTTATTAAACTGGTTGGAACTAAAAGAATAGGGAAAAAAAAGACAATGTTAGATGCAGTAAATTCAGATTCATACAATAACGCAACTCCCCTGGTAAACACTGTACTAAGATAAAACTTGAACACACGGTGGCGCTCTTGTCTCAGTTTCATTTCTGGTTTTAGGAAGGTTGAAAGTACCCAAGGGTAGAATTATTCAGTTGTGCTGCAATAGCTTCAACTCTTAATGCTGAACCAGAATCTGTATTGGAATATCATGGAAATGATTTGAGAATTTGTTTCCATTGACTGCAGAACGAAACCGAACAGCCTGTGAACGGAATTCTTCAGGTTCATTAATACCCACAATCCACACTGTTACCGGTCATTCTCATTGTGTAGGATCATGATACTGAAATGAGAGTGTATTTTAATACTGGATGAAGATGCATTTGCGCTCAGGACAAGTCGGAAAACTCCAGTCAGTCAGGAAAGGGCAACATTTCAGGATGACCTCATCCATAACCTTCCTCCCACTTTCCAGGGGATCAGAGCCAGATGTGAGCCTGACGCGCAGCACGGTCCGTGTGACGCCGCTACTGCCAGAAGGAACCGGCTTCACAGGATCAATCGGGCAATCGAGTCCCAGAGTCGGTGCGCACCTCTGAATCTGCAGGTCAAACTTGACGGCAGTGTCCTGCTCAGACAGCTGATGCACGCTGAAGCGGAGGCCTGCCACCAACTGGTCGGTGAGAAGAAAGACATGCGAGTGGCGAGGCGAGACCTCCGACACACGGCTACAATGCAGATGGGTGATGTGGGCTACCCAGCCGTGTGAGATACCCCCTAGTGGTGACTGATGTTACTACGTGCATTTGTGTGCGCATAAAATAAACAAATGCTGTTCAAAGCTACATTATACATTGCTATATTCTATAATATTCTCTCATCCACAAACAGTGATTTTAAAACAAGAGGAACGTTCTAAAGTGGGCGAAACAAGGAAAAACATAATGAAAAATCAGGCTATCCAGACTTTTCTCAAAGGACCGTTCATGACTTCCTTACTAAGCATGCTGGGAAATCTGAGAAGGAGTGACTCACTTTTGTTCCTCCTTTCATGGGGTTGCCAAGGTCACAGACCACAAACCTGGTCTGGTTGTCTATCTTGTAGGCACAGGACAGTCTAGACAGCATCTGGGGGGAGGAGAGAGGGGACAGGATGTGGTGAGGGTTTGATAAACGGCCAGTTGAAATTCATTGCCCCATTTGCATGCCTTCATCAGCGCCACGGGCATCTCCGTGGTGTCAGTTTGTTCACCACGTCGAGCATGTGTGCCTCTGTGGGGGGTAAACACCCATCTCAGGTGGCGGAGCTTGGGGGGGGGGGGGGGGTGGTCACCTGACTGTTGCGGACCACACCGATGAAGTCAGCCTGGGGGGGCATGGTGACGAGCAGTTCAGCTTCGTAGGCCCCCTCGCCGCTGTTTTCTGCCATCACCTGCAGTGTCAGCGGGTTGTCGTCGCCGATGTACATCTGTTCCTGGTCACTGGAGGTCAAGGGTGGGGGAGAAGGGCAGGGTGATGCTGCAGCTCACTGGGGTGCCCCCCCCCGTCCACGGTGTCGGCCGTGTCCACTCACCTCACCACTGACAGTTTCAGTTCGGGCTTGCAGATGTTATCTTCCCCACAGTCGAGCAGGATGTGAGCCTGCAAAGGGATAACAAATGAGCCACCGCCCCCCCCCCACCTGTGAGGTTTTCAGCTACAGGACAGCCACAGGTCACACTCACTCGATCACCACGTGAGAAAAGGACCGCGGGCGGAACCGGTCACAGTCACTTTAGTGCGAACTCACTGTCATCACTCGTGTGTGAAAGCTACTGTGCTATTTCTGTGTATCCCTGTCATTTCTGTGTGTGTGACGTATAAATTGTGTTGTGGGAACCAAATGTCCTTGCAATGTGATTATAAACCTGCTATTTTGACATTGCGGGGATTTTTTTAGTCCCCTAAAAGGGGAACTCCAAAAATAAGAGTCTGTCACTGTAATGAAAAAATTTAAAATTCCAAAAATCTTGTATTTTGTCTGGTTACTCGTGGTTAAGGTTACAGCTGGGTGGGGTTAGGGTTGTCATTGCTGGGATTAGGGTTATGTGCATATAAACGAATGGACGGTCCCCACAAAGATACAAGGGATACAAACGTGTGTGTATACACATGTTCACTCCTATTCCAGACGTGAGCTCTGCAGAGCCCAGGAGGAGATGTCTGGGAGAATGCCACCTCCCTCACACTGCACTGGCTGAAGGAGACCCTTAGGAGAGAGAACAGCCAAATCCCAGACCCCCGCCAGCTCCGAGTTCCAGTCAATCCACCCCGTATTCCAAAAACATCCGTTTTCTGTCTCATTTTTTATTTGAACCGCCCCCGGGGACTTGGGCTACATCCCCACCCTCATAAAGAGTGGGAAGTAGCAGCCTCTCACCACACAGTTGTGTGACAGGAGCTTTCTGGTTTGTTCTGTCAGTTACGATGATGGTGTTAAGTAGTGTACCCATACCTGAGCATTCATTGGAAGCTCAGCTTAGCCAGACCTACACCTAATCATCTCCTCCACATGTGTATGTAATTTGCTATTTGCCTCACTTGTATGTCGCTTTGGAAAGAAGCGCCTGATAAATAAACGCAATTGTTAACATGGTGGTGGATCGCGATTGCTGCAATACTTCTGAAATGTGGATCGCGGATACAACTGTATCCAGTTACGATAAAATGTTACCATTTGGGCCACCACTAACGGCGCTTATACCAGCATACCTGCTTGGAGATGTTGGCGGGGGCAAACTGGTCCAGAATGGGCTGCAGGCCGGTTCTGTCAGCGGGGGCACTGTAGTCCAGGCTGTATTCCATGAAGACCATTATGGGCGTAATCTTATCCCTGAACTCTGACTCATCCTGTGGGGGGGGGGGGGGCAGAGCAGTGCTCAGACACACAGGGTGGGGCATATAGCTGCTCTGGGGGACAAGGTCCACCAGGCTGCGTGAAGCGGCACGATCAGACGCAGAGAGAGAGAGGAGGGAGAGGCTGAGTGTGTGCCGGGAGAGCGGCTCCACCCCAGAGGGAGAAGAGACCCACTATGAGGAAGGCCCGTAGCTCCTCACACGCCAGTTCTCTGCCGTTGGGGACGGTCAGGTTCTTGGGGTACTGGGAGGTCCGACTGTGCAGGAAGAGGACGCGCTTCAGCGCCCCCTTCTGCTTCAGCTTGTCAAGCAGGAGCTCCACCTTGAAGCCTGAGAGAGATATGGAGAAAAGATGGATAAACTACCTCTGATGCCATTTGGCCCCCGCAATGCTATGTATATCTGGACCCCCCCCACACACACACACACACACACACACACACACACTTCTGTAATTAGCTGGAACGTAGCCAGCTGGCACATCATTTTAATCCCATGCATCTAGCCTGACTGTCTCAGCTCTATTTCGGATAATTCGAATTTCCAGAAAGACCACAAATCACGACGAGTGCTTCGCAGTTTCCGCATGTGAAAAAGCTGCCCCGTGCCTCCTATTTTATCACAGTAGCCAGTTCAGGTAGGTGGGAACAGAAAAAAAATCAAAAATAAAAAAAAAAAAAAAAATCTTGACAGCTTGTCTGGAAAGCCATTAATTGAAGGTTTTGGTCTGTGGTCTCGCTGCACTGCATTCTGGGAGGTGCGGGCCACACCCTCATGGTGTATCTCTGTTAAACTGTGTGCTAACAAACACCTCGGAGACGTGCGCGGACACACAAGCGCACACACATGGGAGAGCCGTGACAGGCACAGCTACAACACATCAAAACATTCCTCCCACTCCAAACAGTTCCAGGAACCACCATTGTGAGTAAGTCCAGTGAGAAGGCTTTGGGTGTGGTGATGAAATTCATTGGAACTTACGCAGAAGGCTGGGGGCCCCATGCCCTCTGGCCTGAAGACAGTACTTCACCGTAAAACTGCAGGAAAGAGGAGATTCACATCCAACATCCGGGATAAAGACTGACAGAAAACATGTACACAAGCTCAGTCATCAGAAGAGCACGGAGAGCAGGGCTCTGTAATCACCCCACAGTCTCTAAGTCAACAGTGCGTGTGTGTTACATATTTACAGAGCATCCTGTCTTTTACGGAGGCATGGAACGCAGCCCTGCACTTTTATTACCACTTCGCAATTAAATATGAATTAAACATTAATTTAATCCTTGTCCACTTAATTTGTTAATTTGACTTTCATGGGTAGCCGTTTTCAGGAATACATTGCTGTCCACATAATTGTTTATGGATAAACGATTAGCGTTAAAGCTTACCTTTGCATTGGATTATTTGATGAGCACTACTCATTTCAATTACGCAAGCAACAACATAAAACTGGGTCAGAAAATAGTTGCAACAAACATTCCCTGAACAGAGAAACCACTGTCCTGTTGTTCAGAACAGCCAGACATCAAGAGATTATTCGCTGAGATTGTAATCTCATTTCACGGGGAGTTAAAGCCAAACAAACGTATACAGCACTTTCATTTTGTCCGCTTCCCTTCAGTTAATTAGAACCCATGTTTAGTAAACAGCTCTTACAGTGATGTTCATCCTGTCTGGAAGGAGGAAATCCATCCATCCATCCATTTTCCAAACCGCTTATCCTACTGGGTCGCGGGGGGTCCGGAGCCTATCCCGGAAGCAA